>KK112033.1:64733-215242 GCA_000611955.2 Stegodyphus mimosarum | reverse complement strand
GAATTCAGAATAAGAACTACAAATAGTAAAAATGATAATTGCAAATGTAAAGGCACTATTGGCATTAATCTGATAACTCCCAATCAACAAGAAACATCTATGGTGGGAGCAGTAATGTTTGACACAAAGTGTAGGATAGACAAGAGGCTTTATCGAGCATACCTGCCGTGAGTATATACACATGCCATTTTCCAAAATACTATCATTTGCTTTGCACTGTTACCAGGAAAATTATTTGTAAAGCTTTAGAATGCAACACCACAATGACTTTGACAGAGTATGCGACAGAGAATAGTATTTCAGAGAAGGGGGAATTGGAAGGGGGATGTTTCTTTAACAGTGAAAGTAATGACTGCACAGTTATTGCTCATGCTTCTGTTTCAGTAAAATGTATTTTTTTTATTCTGTGTCTTCTGTTTTCGTTTATTGTTTGCAGTAGGTACTTTTTTATCAACATGTGTGACAGTGATGACAAATGACTGCTCATGATTATTGTTCATGTTTCTGTTTGAGTAAAACATATTTTTTTTAAATTCTGTGTCTAAATCGCCTCCACGCTTTCCGCTTTCAGGAGATAACTAGGAAAAGGAAACATATAATGGATGTTTCAAATCCACTTATATTTTTCAATTATTTTTTGATAAATTGCTTGCACTTCATATGGTTACTGAAACTAACCGTTTTGCATTTATTATACAAACATAATTTTTATTATACTTTTATTCCAAACATTAAATTTTGTATTTTCATTTTTTCTTTTATTCTTTATTTTGTGAAAGTAAACCGTTTTTAGACAGCAAAACTTGTACTGATTTTCCCCCTAATACATTGCATAACTATGCACGCCTGTGAAAAAAAAAAGTGGCACTAGGGAGTGAATCTTGTACATTTTCCATGGCAGTTACGGGGTTAAGATGCAATCTGAAAATTGAACAAATTTTCCACTATTAAACTATCTATGTTCAGCCCCAGGTTCCACAAAGGCTTGAATAAATAATTTCTTTAGTAAAGAAATACTACACATCAAAGACAAAGAAGAAGTTCTATTATATAAATCTACCAAGCAAGTCAAGAGAATCATGCATTCTAATTTTTAAAATATTCTTTCTAGAACAACAATATAAACTAAAATTAAATGCTGTGGCTACTCACAAATTATATTAATAAAATATTGTTTCTGTTTACATAAAGATAATGTGCTTATGTTAAAATAAATAAATACTTAACAGGCAGATGATAATATCCTCCTACCTCCTGATCATACATTGTAATCACAAGACTGTACATTATGTTTTTATATCATACTGAATAAAAATGCATAATGCATGGCAACATATAATTAAAAAGCAGAGATGAAATTAGTACGAATGACTCAACAAGAGTCTTTCAAAAAACAAAAATTCAAACAGTAGATAGGATAAAGAATCTTAAGTATCTTACCTTTTACAAATCCAGTTTGTCAGAAACTTTGATCTGTCTACCTGATGTAGATATCTTCATTTCAAATTTGGGGACATTTTGCATTCTCAACTCAGCCCTTATTATCAATACAATTTATTTTTCTGCTTTTAGGATGTCATCTGTGAATGAAACTTCTAAAGAATGCATATTTTGAGTTGGACAATGTAATTTTAAATGAGAGATTCATATTTTGAACACATTCATCCTTTTCAGGAATATATTCTGTTATTCATTCCAGTGGCCAGCTGGTTCTTTTACTGTTGTCAATTCTAATTAACATTATTTCTCAAACAGCTATTTTAGGAACATCTTCACCTTTTGCTCTTTGAACAAGAAGACCTAGCTATTTACTTCTGAATTGTTTTCTTATATCTCTTTGCAGATTTTATGTACATTTGATCCTTCGATTTCAGCGTTGAGAGCATGAACATCGGATGTCTTGCAGTAAAAAATAAAGGTAATATAGGAACTTGTTATTCGTCTTCAGACTGGTAGGTGAGAGGCTTAAAATTCATGAAAACTTCACAGTTATAAAGCACTGTAACCAATTCTTCATTAAGCAATTCTGATCAACCTAAGACCCTTTTCAGGATATCCATATAAAGCACTGTAACCAATTCTTCATTAAGCAATTCTGACCAACCTAAGACCCTTTTCAGGATATCCATCATTCGAACCAACCGCCCCCATCAAGCCACAGTTGGTGGGCTGAACTCCCAATCAATCACATTCGCTGTGCTAATAATTTTATTCCAATCCAAGAAATGAAGTAAATTAGCAGCACTGATGAAACTGGAACTGTTGTTAGAATAAATATGCAGCATCTTCCTCAGCTACCAATAAATCTCTGAAAAGCCATAAAAAATATCTCAGTTGATGAACTGCTACAAGTTCTAAATGCATATCCAATAAACAACATGGGTATGCCTTCTGATTCCCTCTAAGACATAAAGCAGTACCCATGCTTTCTGCTTTTTGAAATTCAGAAGTGAGTTTTTCTATGGTTCTTTCCTGTTTTCTGCACAGACAAGTATTTCTAAAACTTACAATTCAACCCAGTAAATGAACTATTTATAAGTATTTAGAAAAATATGAATAGATACTGTTACACTGGAAAATATTTTCAATGTTAGCGAAGGATTCTGTAGATTTTAACTTCTTTTCTATCGCTTCTTCATCGCAATCACTGCAAGAAATTATTCATAAGATTACCATTGATTTCTGTGCCCATTTCACATACATGCTACAAGCTTTTTGTAGTATTATCTTTCAGCAAAGCATAACTGAAACAGTAAATCCAACTAGATCAAGAACTTTATGAGCTACTGATAGCATAACTTACACTGATCTTCTTAAGGTTTAATTCTTTCATCCAGCTTATACTAACCTTTAAGGAATCTAACTAACAGTCCCACATTAGGCTCATGACAGGTGCTTTCTAGTTATGCTCACTTTTGTATTTGCCTGCATATTCCTACTGTGAGATCAAAACCACCCTTTAACATAAATAGTAGAGTAGCTTTGGAAAATAAGAGCTTTTAAATCAGCATAACTGTGAACACTAGCTATAGCACTTTCAACATAGAACCTTTCTTGTTGAGTTTTCTAACACTTAAAAGTACAAATTTTAACTAGTTTCAACATGATATTTTATAACAAAGGCAAGATGGAAAGGGCCACTCTTAACTCCAAAGACATCTGTTGTATGGTGAAATATTTTTTTTTCTCTTCCAAATTCTTCCAACGAAGAAAATGTTAGAAGTCTGTGTCCTCTTTTCAAACACTTATTTGCAAAAGGGGTTCTGTAATACCTGCTGTGATGCCAAACATTTTTCTAAATTGCAATAGAAATGTCCGGAATTAATTCAATAAAAGTTAATCCACATTGAAGACAATGGTTCAAGGAAGTATAGTTTTGCAACTTTGCTCTTGGTTTCTTTAATGGCAGGTTGATGAGGTACGAAGTTCCCATACAAAATTATTTCTTTTGCAGGAACCACCTCAATGACTGCTTCATCAAGAAACATTTTGAGTTGAAACATTTCAAAAAAACATTTTGATACATGTCATACAAGTTGTTATACAAGAGTTGCAGTTGTCAGTTCTTTTCTGGGTGAAAGTAAAGTTATCAGATAGAACTACCCATGGCAAATAAACTTTATAATAATTACCTCAAATTTCACAATTCCCAAGAAGTGTTCTTTACTAGTGGTCTATCTCCAGCTTTGAACTTCTCCATGGGATCCTCGATTCCAATAACATCTAATCTTTAAAGATCAGCAATTTCCATTTCCTTCACAAAAAGGAATGTTAGTCATTGCAAAATTTTCTCTTGTTAAATCTACTTGCGGGATTTTAGCCACTGAAGTCCACCCAAAATGGATTTTGAGTGCAACTAAAATCGAGCCTCATATTTTTCTTCCACCTGTCAAAAGCCTGCTAATATTATTTGCTCCAATGAGGACGTGAATAGGTTCGTTCATAAGTGGAATTAATATCAGTTAAAACAACACTCAAGTCTTTCAGTTCATTGAACAACGGGTTTTTACTTATTTGGCAGTAAACTTTTACACATAATATCTTGATCCAGACTTATGGATTTAAAATTCACTATAGAAGGGTGGCTTTCTTATTCATTACACACGAAAATTTCTGCCATCTTTTAATATGCCCGATTTCGGGTTGGATGTCTAGTGGAAGAAAAAGAATCAAGGAGTCATTTTTTAATAATAATAAAGAAAACACCATTTAATCATGACATTTTGAGAAACTTTAAATTTTCAAGGCTAAACCTGTAACACTTGGAGGGTTAATTTTATTTTGCAACAGTTATGCTTATCTTCCTGAGTAGAAACACCACTACACCAGGAGTTTTAAATCATTACTTGACTACTTATATGCTACTATTTGATCTCTTCTTCAATATGCCTTAAAATATAGGACCTTTGTGAACCAGTATCACATAGCAAATGAACTATTCTGTTCTTACCACCAGAGATAAGGTTGGCTTTAAAAGTCTGAAAGAATACCTTTCAATATAAACTTCTATTTCAGGACAAATTTCTTCCTTCTTTTGACTAGGCACGTTTCAGGACTGGAGTTGATCACCCATGAAGCGAACATGTTTTTTTTACTACAAATGACACATTTTACAGAGTTTAAAAACATGTGACACTTTCTAACTGAATTAGCAGGAATAAAGCATGCAAAACAACATTTCTTTTGTTTTCCTATCTTTTGCCTTTCCTCTAGTGTCAGTTTTTCAGCATTAAAACAATCAGCACTAGCATGCTTCTCTTCACAAAATATGAGTCTTGATTTCATTCTACCAGGTTTTTTAGTGGATGTCAGCAGTAGTTTTGCCTCTGCAAGGTTCCAAATTATAGTTCTTTTTCTACGTATCTTCGGATCTACATTGTAGTTATACCAAAACCTGACAATGTCAAAGATATTCTTTTCCCTTCCTCTACCTTGTCCATGGGCAATGACATCAAGTTGTTCAGATGATCTTCGCATCCTTACAGAATTGAAAAAAGGGCTTCTATTCCAAGCTTTTAGAAAGTCCTCATCAAAGCAAAACATACATGCACATTTGTCTTTTGTAATTCCCAGTGTTTCAAGAGCTTGCAAGTAAGTCTCAAGTTTGTAAATGGATATCAGTTAAAATTTTAGGTTAGATTGTACAGATATTATTAATTTCAATAATTCCCTGATATATACATCCACCAGAACACCTTCTCCACTGAAACGAGCCTTCAGACTATCTACAGCCTTTACATAATTTGTCTGGTTGGTGGAGAACTTTCCATTACTTCTCTTGCTCTGGAACCAATGATAGTTGCTAGCACTAAATACTGGAATTTGTTTTCAGGAGCAGTAACGTCATCTTTATTGGCTCCAAAAGAGTAGACATTCCTTTAAATCATTGTGAAACTATCTGAACTGCCTTTTAAATGAACTTTTTCTTTGAACTATGAGTTTCTAAAATAGGTTCAGAATCCAAGTTACTTTTATACTCACAGCTACTTACAATAATGTTCTTTAAATCAAGAGATTTTTCCTGCTAGTGGCACCACTTTGCCAATTTCATCTAAAAGAAGTTTTAATCTTCTTTCTTTGACATATTTCACTGATAAAAACGTCATTTAAACATCAATTAATAAATGCTGGTCAACTTTACAAAGTCCTATGAGCAGACATAATAAAATAACAAGCTGAAAATTCACTGAATTTTCTGCTATTAAACTAGTTATTTATAAACCCCAGGATACACAAAGCCTTTAATAAAGAAATATAACACATCAAATATTCTTAAATAAAGATGTTTTTATTTTAAAGCATATAACTCTACCAGGTTAGTTGAGAAAAACCCACACTCTAATACATGAATTTAAAGAATATTCTTTTCAGAATAATAAATTGAAATTAAATATTGCTGCCACTCACAAAATATATTAATAAAATAAAAGCTGATGTGCTTATATTGAAATAAATAAATACTTAACAAGCAGACAAATTTTACTGAAAAATTTATTCACAGATAGTACATAATTGTGAAATATGCATCTTAATGTAAAAAAAAAAAATTTTAGACAAAAATGTCTGGCTCAAAATTCAGAACTTACTATTACGGAAATATAAATTCCTTTGTGACATTTTTATTAGCATATAAAAGATTTCTTACTGTTTAAATTGCTAATGTACCATTCAGAGAGTCAATCATACCTGAGTACTCCTCAATATTTGCAACACCACAAGGTGCTCTAAGTTTGAAATCTTGAACATCATATACTTTGCCATAAATTACAGCCCAAAGCCCACCATCTTTATTATGATTTTCCAAGTCTGCTTTATGAATAATTGGGCTATCTTCAGATAACTGGGCAACAGAGATTCCCACATCACACACTGAAATAAGAGCATACACATTTTGAAAAATGTGCTTTACATAATTTTAAATAAAGATATTCTGTTAACTTAATTTGAATGAAACACAGAAGCAATTTTACCACAGAAGTTCTGTGTAAGAAAAGAGCTGCAAATAAAATTTTGGTTCTATTGTCAACACACTTATGGAGAAAATTTTTATATGTAACATTTATTATGTATTAAGTTTTAAAATATAAACTCGTGAAAACTATAAAAATGAAAAACAAAACAGGCATAATACTTATTAACTCATTTCCACAGCATTTCTACAGAGCTACAACGCTACTTAGCAACTATGCTTAGCAATAAGAATAAAAATGTTCATATTTTTTATTTTCAGAAGTGCTTCATCTCAAATAACTATAAAGCTTCAGAATTATCTTTCAAAAACTTGAATTCATCTTCTTTTAAATACAACAAAAACAAACAAAAGTCCTACCAACAAAAGTCCACTCACAAAAGAACTTAATTTTTTAGATGAAAAAGCCTGCTTATTTTTCTCCTTTCTTAATTGAATAAATTTCATATTCCATATGTAAGGGAAATTATTATTAGTTTTATATTTTATGCCATATCTTCGAGGTTTTATATTAAAAATGCTTTTGATACAAAAGTATTAAATAACATTATTAAACTATAACTGATGCATGTTCAGAAGTCTTAACTGCATTCTAACAAAACATTTCCAAATTAGATCTTTTATTTGAAATATACCGGAATCTCAGTAGCATGTTATACACAGAAAAATTGCTTTTCCGCTTATGCATGCAACTTCTTGAAGTCTTGTCAGCATGTTATAGAGGGAAATAAAAACAATTCTCAATCAAAAATTTATACAAAAATCTCTTCATTGACAACATACCAATTTTGGGAGATGGGGTCAGTACTTTATTATTTTTTTCCCTAGTGCTTTAATTAATAAGTCATTTAAGTATCAAGGACTAGTGCTAAAAGCAAGAAATATTAGAAATACATACTCACAAAAATGCAGTTAGCTCTTATATGCTATGCTAGTTTGAAAGCAAAGGAACTGAGAAGCTTTAACTATGGAGTTAGCAGAGGAAATTTTTACTTCAACCTCCAGGATGCAGGTTCAACTCCTACCTAAGGTCAGATTGTTTATGTACGCCCTTTCTTGCAAGTGCATTATCAGTCTACACACTCTTGTGCCCATTGGGGAATGTTTGTTGAGAATGGATAAACTGATAACCTATTTTTTCCTCATAAAGCTCTTTCACTAAACAACATTTATTTAGCTACACAATTTTATTACAAGTCATGACACATACAGTCTATAAGAAAAATTTCTTTAAAACAGTTGCTAAGATACAGACACATTTGCAATACAGCTGCAGTTAAAAGTAACATAACGATGCTCCTCCTTCTGACTAACAATACATAATTTGTAATCAAAATATGCAATAAATTTCTCAGTTCGAAATTATAATTTAATTTAAAATTTTAATAAAAAATTCAAGAGACAGCTTAATAGGCCTTCCATTTCTTGTCATGACAGTTTTTTTTTGGGGGGGGGTTCATTGGTAGGGTAGGAAGAGAGAGATGATGCATGCAAAATTTCCCTTTTCTTTTCGGCTGCTAGCTCCTTTTTATTTTCAATAGGATTTGAGATAGGCCTTTTACCTCAAATCTGTTACTGTTTAGCACCTTTCCACCAATGAAACCTTAGAAAAAATCTCTGTCATCTAGATATAGAGAAATATACAAATTTGCTTTCATTATATCTGAAGTAATGCATATCCTCTTTAATTTTAAGCAATATTGCTGGGAGCAACTCAGAAGATTTAGCCCTTTTGCTAAACAGCCACATAGGGAAGAAAATGTTTTCTTTTTACATGATGTGTCAAGGAATTTTCTTTCAGAACTGGTCAATGTGGAATGTAGTGCATTTTTCCCTTCTATTTCGGTATTTAGTACTTCTTCGACTACTCCCAATTGCAACCAGTCCTTGAAGTCTATGAAAGTGATCGAATACAGCTATTTCCAATTCTACACTAAACTTGTTTTCACTGGCATCAGTCATGCCTTAAGCATCTAATTTCCACAAATTCTATAAATTATTGCAGTGGATTAGCACAGACTTTTGAACAGTGAGACGGCAATACAGAAGACAGAGTAAGAAATTAAATAAAAGACAACTGTAAAGGTGAAGAAATATTGTTCATAGGAATTCATTGTATCATAACCATGACAAGTGGCATATGCATAAACTTATCATTAGGCAACTATATTGCATCAGAAAAAACAGTTAACAGATATTTAGTTTTGAAGTTTTAAGCCTTCAACTTTCTGCCTATATAAATATTAGAAAAATGGAAACAAACCAATTACAGCAACACTTGATGTCAAACCTGACTTATATGAAATGCTAGGCAGTCATATTAGACAAAAGAAATTGCACTGAATTGAAAGACTTCTGATGTTTTATTTTCAATGGAACTGCCAAAGGTTCTGTAGTGATAACAATAATTTTTTTTAACTAAGGAATAAATACTAAACACAAAAAGCATAAAGCTAGAATGTCCAATGAAGCATACCCTGTAGGATTTGAAATTCACAGGAAATTTTGGCAAAATTAAATATCCATAAAGTTACCCTTTCCTGAGTACAGCTTAGATCAGATTCTTCTGAAGATTTATTAGGTGTGAATGATGCTAAACTATGATACTTACAACCAACTTCTTTACAGACAGAAGTTAGACTAGCTCAATAGGTCTACATCTGATATCAGTAACACACTGCATACATTCAATGACAGAGACATAACTAGGACAAAATCGATCAGCTTGGATACTCAATGCTTCCTTCATGATCCTTACAGCTTTATTCAGTTCATTAAACTTCTCCTGCAAGACTCATTTTTCTTCTATGTGACATGCACAATCAAAGTACAAAATACAGGAATAAACATTTTGTCTGAAAGTTGTCGTCAATGAGACTTTTGGAGGAAGAGGCAGAAAAGAGGAGAAGGATGTCACAACATGCTTTGATTACAGCACTGCAACCCCAACACAAAACTGTGTGGATATTTTAATGTACATGTTTCCTGTTGCTTAAAGACAGCAGAACAAGGCATATTCCTTCCACTGCCTAACACTCAGTTTACTAATTTTCCATTGTTTAGCACATTGACTGGCAACTACGAGATAACTCGTAGATTGCGTTTTTTTCTAGGACGACAACTACACATCATCTCCTACTGTGTTTAGTTGATATTTTTGTGCAGCTACGATTAAACTTGGAATATATCAGTGCTGATATCGATAGATGGCTTCTGGAAAAAGAAAATGTCAATGCTGACTTGCAAGAACAGAAAATTTATTAAAAAACGAACAAAAAATATAATTATAAAAATTAATTCAAATTCAAGAAATAAAATAATATTTTATTGTTTGTTGACCTTCTTAAAACAATCTTCAACACAAAGGGCTGGCTTCTCCTTACAGGCTGGACAGAAATAATGAGTTTCTCGGATGCTTTTTTTTTTTTGGGTAGGTGGTAGATTTCCTAAATAATGGAGCTCTTGCAATCTAATTTTTTTCGAAACTGGTTGAATCTCTTCTCCAATCAAAGAGACGACGAATTCTTCTCTGAACTTCATCAGTTTCATTTTAGAAGAAGTTACTTTTTCAAAAATTTTGTGAGCATTGTTTATATATTGTGTATCTATAATATGTAGTGAAACCTTTTTGGGCCATCTAATAGTCTATCTTAGAGATGAGTAGTATGAAAGCATTTTCATCTGATCAGTCAATGCCAAACATTCCATCATTGTAATCTCGAATTATATTCGGTTTCATAGAAATTTTTTCATTGCAACAGGTGTCTGCGTGCGAATTAACTCGTAGTTGGCCTCAAAGAGATTTTTGTTACAGAAGCCAACTATGAAATAATTCGTAAGACCTCTTTTTTTTTAAATACATTTTTTATGCCTTTTGATGATAACTATGCACTAGAATTAAGAGTTTTTAATAATATAACGTGATTAAATCAAATTGTCATTTTAGGCCAGATTTCTGAAAATTGCCATCGCAGTCAACGTGTTAGACACATATCTGCTGATTTCTGATCATCATTTTTTGTTTCACAGATATTGCTCCAATGCCTCATGCTCCTTTCCGTTATGGACAGTTTAATACCACAACGAAATCTCCAGTGTTTGAGCAGGAAGGTTTTGCAATACAATTACCTTAACAATTACTGTGATGTGTGTTCTGTTTCCATGTTCATGTGTTATAAGGGTCACCCTGTGTTTACTCTACAAAAATTACAATAGGTAACTTGCACGTCATGCTCTAAAGGTTGCTATTAATTGGCAAGTCTATTTAATGATCACCCGGTATAATATAAAATTAATGGAACACATGATCAGATAAACAGGAATTAAAATTTAATATGTGTCTGTCTGTTTATTATTTTATATTTTCATTCCCCGGTTTGATCATGCTGGTGGACCAGAAACAGTATTTTGAAACTGTAAAAAAATAATAAAAACTTAACTGCCACAATGATGTAGGTTGGCAAATAAAAAGTGTAAAATATATTAAAATATTATATTACTTACACTTTTTATTTGCCTCTCTTTAGCATTACAAAAATTAATTTTTTACTGTTATGTATATTTAGATAGGCAATTTATATTTTTCTCAGAAATAGAATGCGAAGTTGGAAAAACTTCCCTGTTAGAGGAACATTATACAGACCTTGATTATGCCCTAAGTCTTACAAAGTTGGTGTTCAGAACCTCATATTTTAATGAAAGTCCAAATCATCCCATAACTTCATATACTGATGTTTTTCACTCCTAAAGTATAGGAAAGCGGATATTAGAGCTCATAACAGTATCCTGAGATTAAGACAAGACAGTCTCAATCATGCTCTGAAAGGCATCCATATGACTGATCACCACCACTCACTTACTCACTGGGGTGAATAAGCTTCTACAATGGGTGCAGCAAGTTTCTGCCACACAAGTTCAGTCAATCAAAACTGCCACACATTGCTTCACTTGCACTAATACCTATCTTGATTCCAGTACTGCAGGGCAAAACAGGTACTTCGGCCTCAATTTAGGATAGCCAAATTTCATGAAGAAAGAACAACCTTTGCTGATACAGGCAATCTATTAAGTTATCTGAATTTGGTGGGATTCAGATGGTGAAATCTTTCATGTACCACTTTCTTCAGGCAATGGCATCACAACTAAACTGAAATGTTAGGAAATTAAAGCATAATGCTGACACTAGTGAACTACAAAACGTGCTGGCTTTAGTGAACTACAAAACTTGCCTGAGGTGCACCTGTATTGATTGTACACCCCTCCCTCCAATTCTTGAATAATATTTTAAAACTTAGGTTCCTCATGCAATCAAACAGATATTACGGTACCTTTATCGATCAATTTTGCTTTTACAGAGCCTAGACCTCGCACAAAAGGCTTTTTTCAACAAAGACTTCTTTTAATCTAAGCATGCCTAGTTCTGCTGGGACAGGATTGAGAATCTGGTATGACACAGGCATAAAGTTATCAATATATATAGTAGCTATGTTTTGTAGCAATGAAATTTGTGTTTAGCACATGTTTATGAGGCACACAACATTTTCTTAGCAAATCAAAGAAAAAGAATTTGTACTTTAAGTATTTATTTCAGCACACATACTAAAATATGAAAATATTTCTCCACCATATTAAAAAAAAAACTTACGTGGAATTCCATGCCATAATAAATCAGTCGAATCTTCTTTATTTAATCCTGGTGCAAGACGATTAAACTTATCCAACTGGTCAAGCAACTGAGATAATAGAGGAATAAGCTGTGCTTGGTGAATCAGACAAGGATACATAATTTCCAACTGAACTAAGCAAATCAGAAATTCAGGAAACAATATACCTTGGGAAGGGGGAAAGAATTGCATAAGCATCTAATTTAACACTGAAACAGTTACAAAACATTTTAAAAACCAAAACAAACTGCAAAATTAAAAATTAGCTTCATAATCTAAAATTTTCTCCTGTTAACCTTAAAAAAGATTTAGATTGCTCCAAATTAAAATCATCCTATGTAACTTTATTTTATTCCATATTTATTGTTATATTCCACTTACAACAAACCACTACAAGGAGTGGCAGAGTTACAGGTATTAAGGCCCAGGATGGAGATCTCTCTGCCCTCCCCCACTGGAATGATTACCACACAAAACGTCAACACAAATATATAATTAACATTTATTTTATTAAACTTAAATATTTAAAATTATTCGGGGAAAGCAAATTTTAAGATGAAAGAAAAAACAATTTATATCTAGCAGGCAAACATACATTTAAAAAAGCTCACCAATCTGTTATTTTTGATGCTTTCAAGAATGTTTTTAACTTTTTTGTGAATAAAAAGAACTAAAACTGTTTTTTGAGAGCTTTCACATTTTAAAAATTTTTTACAGCTTTATGAAAATTAATGGTTCTTCATTCCTTTACGCCGAAACACTATTTTTACTTGGCTCATTGTTGATTGAAGATTCAACTTCAATTATGAAAATCTCTCATAAGAAGCAACTCAAACACACACTAACAATAAAGAGATTGTGTCTGTTTTAGATACAGCTATTAAGTTAAAGAGTGATCCTTAGAAGACCATTCCCGCAATAAACTTTAATATTTTAATGTCATGACATTCTAAGGGGTGTTTTGTAGAGCTAAAGGGGTAACTCAATTACTTTAAGTCCTAGTAGGTTGGCACTTCAGCTCTGGAGGGATTGTTTTTGGAACCCTTATATGCACAGTTGCCAAACTATGACTCTTGGAGAAAATTTACTAAACTTCTTTAGTTTGTAACAGTATTTTCGCACATGCTTACCCACCCACTTTCTGTATCCAGAGCTTATCCAAGCAGTTGCACAAAAGTGAGCACACAGCCAGAGGGGTAGGAAACTGCTTATACCTTATAAAATTAAAATTATAGCATCAGTATTGCTAGCTTAAACACACTATATGTATAAACATCCTCTCAGAATACAAAGCATTTTTATCCTTGCATATAGTTACACATACCTAAAAACTTAAAGTTCTTTAGAGGGCCCCCTAATCGGAGGATTGGGGAAAAGCCCCCTCCACTCAGTAGGCACAACCCCAACACACCCCACTTACTTAGTAAGCTACTGACTGACTGAGGTGATTTCTGCATATAAGAATCCTCATTCTTTTAAATTTATCACATTTCTCAGTTATTTAAGTTTAAAAGATCACACAATGTATGACAGCATTATTATGGCAAAATACTGGGAGTACAAATAAGCCATTTGACAAAAATGGCACCACCAGTAACTTATTAATTCAAATGTCTGATGGAAGGTTGGACATCTGCTAACAACATAATCTTGAAATATTAGTGATTTTGTATCAGCATCATATATTTTGTTCATGCAAAAATGTCACATTTTAAGCCAAATGAGCGTGATTTACAGGAACTTTTGATTTACTTCTACTGTTTGAAGAAACTGGCAGCTGAGGCACATCATTTGTTTGTAGAAGAATATGGTGAGGCTGCCTCAAGACAGAGAAGCTTTTATAAGTGGTTCCAAAAGCTTAAGCATGGTGAATTTGACATCGAAAACATAGCAGAAGGATCAAAGTGAACAAAAGCGCGGAATCGGAAAGCATTATTCGGTGCAGATTACTTTGAAATGAAAGTAGAACTTGGAATTGAATTAAGAATGACTCGACAAGCAAGTTCCCATCATTTAAAATATTCAGGAAGACAAGCGTGGAAATTGAGTTCTATATGAATTGAAGCCGAGAAACACTGCATGCTGATTTTTTTACATGAGAAATGCTGTTCGACACGCATAAATGAAAGGTTCTTTGCAGCGTACAGTCACTGTGTAGAGACATTAGGTTTTTTTTAAGCAGGAATATTGAAAATTGAGCAATGCCTTCATCGGAAATCGAACCACGGACCTCTCAGTTATACGTCGAGCATGCTGAATGAAGAAGGCAGGAGAAATACCTTGTATGCTGCCCCCCTTTTAAATGCCGACTGGGGTTTTGGAGAACCAATCACCAAAATCCCGGTGGTGGAGAATCATCATTCACCACCTTTTTAGTTCAGGCACCAGTTGTAGACAAATCAGTTTTTTCTTCAAGCAGGAATATTGAAAAATGAGTAGTCTTCGCCAGGAATCGAACCACAAACCTCTCGGTTACACATCAAGCATGCCGACCACTAAACCGTGAAGACATGCGAAGAAGGCAGGAGAAATACCTTATAACTGATGCTGAAAAATGGGTTCACTACAATAACCCAAAAAAGAAATCATGGAGACCACCTGGCCATACTTCAACATCGACAGCCAAGCAGAATACTCATGGAAAAAAAAATCGTGTATACAGTGGGATCAACTTGCGTCATGTATTATAAGGCGTTTTCTCCCTCCTTTCTGCATATCTTTGTGGTGTAACAGTAGCGCACTCGGCGTGTATTCAAGAGGTCCAGGTTCGAGTCCCAGTGACGGCAATGCACATTTTTCACATCTCTTGCTTCAAAAAAATCCTAATGCCTCTACATTATGAGTTGCTTAAAACGAATGAAACCATCACTGCGGCTCTCTACTGAACATAACTGAGAGTGAACCAAGCACTCAAATCAGATGTTTTCTCCCTCCTGCTGTATTCACCATTCGACTGATGATGCATGGCCTGTCAAAGAGTGCTTTACATCATATCAAGGTACCAAAAATTGAGTAGATTTGTGGATAGCCTTGAAAGATGAAGCGTTCTTCTAATGCAGCATCCGTATGCTGCAAGAAAGATGTGAAAAAGTAGTGCCTAGTAATAGATAATACTTTGAATAAAACATAACATTCTTTCACAATAAATACCCAATTTTTGATAAAAAAATGGCAGAGATTTATCTGTACTCCTGATATTAATCCCACTGCAAAAATAACTAATAGCAATAACAAATGAAAATTCACAGAACTAAAATGAAATGGGGAAAACATACCACAAACATCATTCTCTAAAATTGATGAAGCAACTGCAAAATGATATGGACTGTGTGATGCCAATGAAGATGCCAGAGGCAATGATTCAAATAAAAATGATGTTAACATTGACACATATTTCCGCAATAAAGAAGCCAGGCCTCTAATTTCTAAACTAAAGCTGGATTTACAATCATCTGAAACAATTAAAAAAAAGTCGTGAATTTGGTCTATGTATTAAAAAATTAATATATTGAATATATATAAATGTTATAAAAATGAACAAAATATAGCTCTTCATCAGTAAAAGTAAAAAATTAAGTAAACTTCATGAACAGGTAAAAAAGTTATCAACGAGTACACACCTTTCCTTTTTTCAGATGCAGTGCAAAATTCACCAGCAGCATAAAACTCAAAAATGAGCAACCTTTGATATTTCAACAGTAAACTCAAAGATGCTGATTTTTCAACTTTTTCTGGTTTGTCAAATTTAATAGAAGATGAAGTCATGTTTTTAGGAAGACAGTTCTGAAGTTTTGTTAGTGTTTGTGATGTAGCACTCCTAAAAATGAAAAGATGAAATTATTACAAATTTAATATTTAACTTACATTTTATTCAGTTTTATGTTTCCCAATCAAACACTTCAACAAATATGAATAAGTGTGTTTTAAAGAAAGACAGCTATGACAGTAAAACAAGCTTTCAGTGAAATGAAAAAGCATCAAGTAACAGATTAATGTCATACCTGAAAAAAACACGTTAAACATCACATCTGAAATTTGTCTATACACATTTTTAAAAATAATTTAGATAACTAAATAACATCATTAAAGCTATGCAAAATTTATGCTTCTATTATACATAAAGAAATTACATTCTCCAACAACAAGATTACTTCCCCTAGAATACAACTGAAAGAAAATGTTCTAATTAAACATAGCAACCATCCAAATGAAGCTGAAAAGTTAAATGTATTTTGATGACAGCACATGAAAATGTAAATAGGTAAATAAACTTAACAACAAAAACAGGCACCTTTGGCATTTAAACAGGAAAAGGTAAAATATTCCTTCTGAGAGGTGACGCCAAGAGCCTGTGCAGCCACCCCACAGTAGCAAAATTTAACGGTGCAAACATTATAGAATTTAGAGAAGCATCAGGTAGAAAAATTCAGAGATAACCAAATTTTTGAAACTTAGAAGAGCTACTGTGCAGTTGAATTTTGGGGTGAGGATCCACCAGGCAGCATAATGCTTAGAACTTAATCTGTTCTTTCTACATAAAAAATAGCCAGCTGGTAAGAAAAATCCTTTTTCATTAGATTCACACACTGCACTGGGAACAAAGAGTCAATTTTTCATAACATTCTATAAAAATGTGAAAATAGCAGGTGGCTATGTTCAGACGATAAGCATAAAGGATTACATTACTTCAGTTGAACTACTTCAAAGTCTTACAGCATATGCAACCGTATGCCCTCATAATGCACAAAAACAGCAAGAGTAACAATCCTCATAACTTATTTGATTGCTTTCCACAGTTAATGGAAGGTGCCAAGACATTTTATCCCTATTCTATCAAATTAATTAGAAGATAAACAATCAGCATCACCTTTCCAGGATATGGATAAATGAGCTTTGTTTTGACCAAGGTGAGGCTAATAAACTGCAGTCTACCTTGTGCAATTTATTCCTAGATATATATATTAAGAAAAAAGAAAAAGATCACCAGCTAAGTCACAATGTTTACATAACGAGTTACAGAATTTCACAGTTTGCCTCTTCATTTTTAAGTTCACATTTAAGTGATAGATGACTTTACACATTTATTACACATCTCGAAGAGTTGTAATATCACATTTAGAAACATATGTCTATCCTTCTGGCATCTAAACCACTGGCTAAGGCCTGATTACAGGATGCAAGATTCAATTCTCATCATAATATCCATGTTTTGAATCAGATTACATACTGCTTTATTTATGCATTTTTATGGAACTTCTTTTTAAGCTACCACAATTACAATTTTTAAGAAATGCTTTATATTTTGCAGGTTTAAGCCCAGGGGTCTGTGAAAGGAAGGCAACACTATGGGGCACAGAATTTTGTTGATGTACAGCCCATATAAAAGTGTTTTAGAACTAAAACAAACAGCAGAGCAGAAAATAGGAATTTTAAATTGGAATTATTTACTTAAGTACTTAGTTCATCTTCAGAACAACAGCATCACAAAATGCAATCTCCTAATGACAACAACACTGACTGTTGCCAGAACTTAACCAAATTATATATTATTATTAGTATTCGCTTTCCTTTCTTTCACATACTTTAACACTTCCCCTGGCCAATTAAAAAAGAACAATAATAATAATAAACTTTTAGAGAACGGTCAAAGAGTCCCTTCTTGTCAAATAAATGAACAGTCTCAGTTTAAATGGAGGTTTATTCATTATGTCAGCAACTTCCTCCTCTTTGGATATCAGCTGCACAATGATTTGCTTATCAAGAATTATCTGTCATATCCAAAAGTGCTTGATATCAATGCGTTTTTTACGTCAATGAAACTTAGGGCTTTGTGAAAGTCTCACTGCAACAACGTTATCTACTTGAATTAACTATAACTTCACATCACTTGGTCACATGGCTAAATAGTTGCTTTAATCAAATTATTTCTCTACAGCATTCATTACGTACAATTATATCTGCTTCAGTTGTCAAAGTGACTGCCTTTGGCTAATCCATGACATAGCTCCACAATTATTTAACATCACTATTCCACTTGTAAATTTCCCCGTTTCTTGAAATGCTCCAAAATATGCATCACTATTACATTCCAGTGTTCCTGGTTTGTATTTATCTTGTATGTAACACCTTTACAAAGAGAACCTGCTATGTATCTGAATACACAGTTGCCTTGGACCCAATCTTCATTCAAAGGAATTTCGAGGGCAACATAGTAAAGAAGAAAGAATGCCAACATAGTAAACTACACCCGATCTCAATCCTAACATAAGATACATCCCAGTTCTCAGAGCTTCTGTATAAGAGTAAGTTTCTGTGTTTGGCTTATCTTCCTTTTTCTTTTCATTTAAACTTTCTTTTTGGATAGGTTTTGACACTGGTCTTCAATCTTCCAACTCAGATTTTTTAAGAACTTTTCTTGCATAAGCTTGCTTACTAATCTTGATCAATCTAATCTTGAATCTTATTCCAGGTTTCTTTCTAATCCAAAGCTCATAGGGATTCATGCCATCTGCAGATGATTTGCTAGTTCTGTTTAGCACATACATAGCAGTGTTGACTAGTTCAGCCCACACTGCTGAAGGAAACTCAGCTTCAGAATCTGAGTACTTAAAATGTTCTTGTCATTTCAATTACTGCAGGCATATCATCATTCACATGAGCCATTTCGGTTAGGCATATAAGGTGCGGTTAATGTTTTGAATTATTTCTTCAGAATGCAAAATTGTATGCAATTTGCATTGCCACACTTGCCTCATTTGTCACTGAGAAATTATCTAACTTGCTATAATGCTGCAAATATGCTTTAACATATTTGCAACTTTAGACTTTTCTTTGATAAAATAAAATAACCATATAGAAATGTTGTATACCTGTCTTTAAACACAACTAAGTATCTTTTCTTCTGGAAAGATTCATCAAATGTCCACAAACATGAGCTGAAATTCACTCCCATGCTTGTTGGCTTCTTTTTACATAAATGATATGCTTTGCCAAAAATACATGATTCATATAATTTTCTTTCAAATGGCACTTTAATGCATAATTCTTTCTCAGACATGTTCTTAACATGACGTTTATCTTGATGGCCACACCTTTGATGGTGTAACTGCAACAAGGAATTGTCTGCTTTGGCAGCTGCACTTTATACAATTTTTATAATACTTTTTATAAGTTTCTTTGGCATAATTGGTTCAATAGCTGCCTTGTACCATATATGTTGAAAATTTTAAACAGCTCTACTTGATCATTAACTTTTAACCAGCATTCCACAGTTGTTGCAATAAATTTACTGTTCTGATTTCTGTCTCGAGGAACAAGTAAAGAAAATAAATTTCTGTTCTATCTCAGGTACATATCAAATATCTTTCAGGTAGATTATTTCAATTTTATTATAGTAGTTGTTTTGACACATACTATGCCTTTCCCAAGAGCAACTAAAGTTTCTTTTCCAGCAACCTTGATGCTACACAGACTATGAAACTTCACCAAAAATATGTGAAACAGCTCATGACATGTCTTGCAGCTCCACTATCAATCCAAAACGATGTTGGATCAGTCTCAGCTGTACACGCTTCTTCATAAATGGACATCAGTCTTACACTGCCTTGAATTTTTTGTATTCCTTGACTGCTTTTTGTTGGCTTGTTCTTGGGTGATCATCCATCAGCAATCAACTATTTACACTTTGTTACCAAGTGTCCTTTCTGCTTACAATAACTGCAAATATCTTCTTTTCTTGATTTTCTTCTGAATTTGCCTTTTGTTTTTCGGATTTTGACATCATTTAATCACTCGTATTATCTTTCTCATAACTTTTAAACTCTCTTTCACTAAAGCAAAGCTGTGCTGTTAACTAATCAGCCATCCACTTGTCTTCACCCAAGAGTAACCAAACTAATTTAAATGAATGCTATTGTTTGGTAAGACACCTAAAATCTTGTAAGTGAGAAACATGTCAGATGACTTTTCATTTTTCTTTTCCAATCCTGAATTCAATTCATTCGATATTTTTTTGTTATTATTATTTGGAATGACCTGCCATATTATCATTCTCATTCCATTAGAATTGAAAAAACTGAATGCATACATTATACAGCTGATTTTTCTCAAGCAGTCTAAAATGTCGTAACATTTTAAAGAACCTCATTTGTCACAGATTTCATAAAACATCATAGCACTTATATTTGCATTTTGAAACTTCTTCATTTTATTTCAGCTTCATTTTATTATAAACAGCTTCATTTTATTTCTCTTGATGAGCAACCGAACATCAAATGGAAGATTTTCTGGTTTGACTAAATTTCCTTACAAAATTTCTAAAGCACCAGGATGATAGGCTTAAAGTAAATTTTATCCTGTATTTCCAAATAAGACAATCAGTTTTGCATGCTATAGGATTTACTTGTAGTTTAGATAATTCCATCCTTTGATTTTCACACTACTTTTGATTTCTATAGTGAAAATGAAATACTTCCTAGTTTAGGCTTAATGGGTTTTGTTCTACTTTTATCAATTCAAAGCACTTAGTGCAGTAAGGGAGCTTGCTTGTCCCATAACCTATAAAAAGTGTTTCTAGAACGAAAATAATAATAATACCAGAGCAAAAAAAAAATAGGAAATTTTGACTGGTATTACTATCTTACGCAGAACTACATCTTTGGAATAACAGAATCGCAGAACATGATCTCCTAATGACAACATCACCAAGTTTCCAGAACTTTACTAAATTAAGTATTATTTTTATTATCATTATTATTCATTTTTTTTACATATTTTGTAGAATCTCATTCTTTTCGGCATCATAATATGTAGACCCTACTGAAGACAAAATAGAGAATTCTCACAATATCTTGGGGGGGGGAAGATGCTGCAGATGAAGGTTACAACAACCTTTTTACTTTAACTAAACTGAACTGAACAAAACATGCACTCACTTCGTGCTCACAATTTAACCACCACTAGTGGCTAAGTAACTTAACACAAAATAGTATATACAGTCAGAATGAATTAAATTTTAACTACACCACTGTCTCCTACTTCAATCTAAATCTGCTTTATTGGGTGTACACAGCAAAGGCGAGTCTAAAATATCTGTATAAATTACAGTAAGTGGCTAGCACAAAATATTCAACAACAGAGCTACTTGCAAACATGTGGCATAAACTCGTAACTAACTCTTCTACTGCGAACTCTTAAATTCTGCTACTTAAATACTATTCCCAAACTCATTTAGATAATTTAAATTTGCATTCTGGCAGGAAATTGAAATCAGAAGGGAAAGTTTCTTAAAATAAAAAATAATTCATTAGTTCAAAAAAAGGCCTTTACAACTTTAACAGCCAGAAAGCATGTTGCCAGACAAAGAATACTTAAACAATAGTCAAGAGAAGTTAACATCTCCATTAGTAACATCACTGGAAACATCTTTTCTGGCAGAAGAATTTTCTCTGAACCTCAAGCTGTTTACAGGATTCAGAAGAGATTATTGCAATGCAAAGCAGACAAAATGATGATTATTTATCAGGTTTTTGCAAGACTGTTTATGAAACTACAATGCTTCCACAACAGCACAGTCATTATGAGAGCTTGCTATGCCTACACTGCTTTTTATTTTGTGAGGTGGACGATGTTTTGAAATATACATTCCTCTTTCTACTTCCATTTCTGAGACAAAATCCTCAGAACAAATGCTCTCTAACGGGTTTGTGCTTATCAGACAAGATTTTTTTTTTTTTATTCTTTGACCATGCATTTTCAAAAAAGAAATTCGTTTCAGGAAGTACATCTTCACATGATGTGAATATCCATATTCTCTACTGTTGGATGAAACACCAGTATTTATAAAGAAATCTAATATTTTCTTTCTCATCAGTCTATGATAAAAGATATTAAAAAAGGTTTGGAAGGGAACACTGATCAGTAAACTTCAGTTAAATATAAACAAACACATATGTGTGATACATGGGCTCACTACTTTCACACATATACTGAAAAATACAATCAAAACACAGAAATTCTACCAAGTGTGAAAACTGGAAGTGCAAATAATCAGAATGTACCATTACTGAATACAAAGATTTTGATCACTAAACAGGAATTTTCTTACAAAATCTGGCAGCATTTTGAAGTGATCACAAGTCATTAAATATTGCTGCATCACTAAATTTACACGTTTTTAATCATCAATTTGCATTAGTTTTGCAGGTAATATTTCCAATATTCTTAATTCTAAATAACGGCATTTTGTAATTCCTTGTGAATACTTGATTGAAGCATTTTATAACATTCTCATTTAAATAATTTCACTATTTAAAACACTTCTTCACTGTGTAACAAAATCTGAAAACTATGTTTTTTATTAAAATCATCAACCTGCTTAGGCTTTACTTAAAACAGTGCTTATATTGGTGAGCAAAAATTAAGACTTTTTTTTTAAATATAACACTGCATAAAAGCTTTCCAAATCAACACAAATAACACCATATCCACAAAACATCAAAATATTGGTAATGTAAGGAAAACTTCCCAAGAAAGAAATCAAGAGATTAAAAAGGAACTTCATTGAAAAAGTAGCATGGAGCACAATGTGACAGAAGGCTGAAACATCCACGTGACAGGCGTCAAGAATCATGCAGCCTTTAGTAGGAGATATGATCTCCCCTGACAGCTGTGCAGGTTTCATATCATCTGTCCATGCTGAGTTATGAAGCTGTCAATGACTTGTTGAGGTGCTGCTGCCTATTTCTCATGTAGAGCCAATCAGCAGTTTCAGAATCATTACTGGCAATACGTTACATGCCGCCACACGTCTTCTTAGAAAGTTCCATACATGCTCGATGATATTTAGATCCAGACACCTTGCCGGTCAATCCATGTGTTCAATACTCTCCAACAGCAACTGTGTGGAGTGCTGTTGTCCACGAAAAGGAAATGAGGACCCATAACACTTCTGAAAAGACGCACATAAAGAAGAACATCATTACTATAGCAGTCCTCAGTGACTGAACCTCCTTGGAAGATGTGAAGGTCGGTATGCTACCAAGCATTATGTCTCCCCAAATGAGAACTTCATGACCTCCAAACCGGCCCCTTTTATGATGTTGAAGGGGTTATTGCATGCTTCCCGCTCTTTCCAGATGTGTATGCATCTAGAATACTCAGACTAAATCTGCTGTCTTCCATAAAGAGTACTTCACCCCAGTCAGTATCTGTCCAATTCTAGTATTCCGTGCACCACAGAAAATGCCTTCTCCGATGAGCAGGCGTTAATGGTGTACACCCCACAGGTCGTTCGAGCAAACAGACCACCATTGTGCAGCCTCCTCGCCATGGTAAACGTGATATTGGTCATCCAATCACCTGTTCCATGTGTCTTGAGATTTCTTCCACTGACTGCTGCCTGTCCTTTCTTGACTTCTTTCTTGCAATATACCGGTCACCTGCTGCCGTGGTTGCTCATGGATGACCACTGCTGACTCGGACAGCTTTCCTGTAGTTTGAAATGCTCCCCAAAGTCGTTAAACGATGCTTAACCCTCAGACAGCTGTTCCTGTAGTTTAAAATGCTTGCAAAGTTGTTAAACAATGCTGTGAGCAATCCCGAATTCTGCAGCCACACTTGTCACACTTCGACCTTCCTCAATCTTTCCAATGATTTGACTTTGGGTAAAAGCATCCAGATGTCTTCTAACAGATTGATTGCCTGACATTTCACATTGAGGCAGCAACTCAACATCATTTAAACTGACATACGCCATACAACAGCTTCCCAGAAATGCTGAGCTCATACTGCCGTTGATCTTTATACCCCTCCGACACAGCCCTATTACATCTAGCTGCATATACATGAATGTGCTAATGTACCTAACCCCAGTCAATCTCCTGATTGGTGTTTCAGTCTGCTGTGCCTCTTTGTTCCTCTGATAAGCTAATTTTTCAACTTCATCCTTAATTTTTGCACACCAGTGTATTTATTACTAAATTACATGTCAAACTTCTGGCAAAGTTCATTTGCATTAAGCATACAAATTAATTTTGCAATTCCATTCAGAACTGTTCTTAAATACATTTGTGTTTTGACAATTCCTTCACAGAACTCAAATGTATTATATGCTAAATCTGTAACCACTGTTTTAATTGTTACGCAAAATGCACATAGTTCGCACAGTACTAGCCCTGCAGTATGAAGCATTTTCCTACAGCAAGTTTGGATAGATATCAAGATGAATTTTTAGAATTTCACTGAATTCTGGCTACAGTCTACCTTAAATAAATTTGTTCTTTTCTAGGATTATTAGGCTAGTTCATACTGACTTATGCAGTACACGCCTTCCTGCATGAAATGCATGAAAAACCACCTACTGAAAACCCATATTTGCTAACCTAATAATTAAAATACAAATGACTGGAATTTAAACATGAATAAATGTCTGTGAATTAAGATTTTGCATGCATCCTTTATGCTACATAATCATAACTCCGCTCCCCCAAAAGGAAGAAAAAGCATCTTGGGGGGGGAGGACCTGGATCTCTGAAAATATATTTTAATATTTTGCAAATTAGTACTGCATCGCCAAATATGTTTCAAAAATTTCTATTTGCATTACAACAATTTAACAGCTAATTTGCACATTTTATCAAAAATATTTATAGTTCAACATCTGAATACTTACATTGTAAGAAGATGGATACATATACATACTTTCCAACCTACGACACTCAAAATCAGGAGAATTTTTTAAGAAATCAGGAGATTTTCCTCAATGACAAAGAATTTAAAATAATAAAAATATATTTTTTAGTTATGAATTTAAATAGTTCCTACTTAATATCTGAAAGTTCAGTTACTAATTCTTATATTCAAACAGTACATTTTGCATTAACTTTTTGGTAATTTGTTTCTACAGAAAAATATTAAGCTTTCGTTTTTTTTTTTAAGTGCAAAGAGGCTTTGTCCCTGAAGGACTATTGTCTTCGTTTTGCTTTCAATCACTATAAACGGCTGTATCCCTTTTCAAATTGTTGCCACCAAAAGCTATCTATGGCCCTGTACTATATTTAAAGAAATTAAATAATAAAGAATCTACATAAATGTATGTATATTTCTCCAAATGCAATAACACAACGGTACCTAAAGCCTTCCAATTTTGAATAATGTACGTTTCCACCCGAATATGCAAATCTGGAAGTCCAAATTTGGAATTTGCTTTATTATCAATTTCATATTTTATAAAACTTAAATGAATTTTTTGATGAACAAACTCAACAATTTAAAAGCGAGCAATGGCAACATTCTACGGGGGAAAAAACATTTTTATCTCCAGTGCACAAAACTGTGTATTGGAAATTCTAAAGATATGCACATTTTAAATTATTTTGCGATATTGCTGTTGAACTGAATTTTATAGTTTAAATACGAAAAATATGATATTTAATAAATAAAGGTAACACACAATACGTCAAAAACAACGCCCCTTTGGACGTAATTTAAAATCTGAAATCTTCCAGATTTTTTTTTCCAATAGAGCTTGCGTTGTTCTTGTGTTTTTATGAATGCCCATGTTTCAGAACATTGATAATTCAACAGTGTGAAATCAAAAAATCACAGTGACAAACGGTACACATCGCAAATGTATTATGCCTGAAATTTCATTCAAGAAATAATACAAGGAAAGTCATCTGTGCATGGCTTTTGAAAAGTATGCGAGTATTTTACATTTTTCGCAGACGTAACTAAAACGAAATATCGTAATTTCTTACACTATTTCCCAAAAGCACATGCACTCACATCTTAGCGATAGGATGAACGAAACAACAACCTCGCTCTTGCTTTGTGCTCACTGCCTAATTATGCCAGATGTCATGTAGTGGCACTCGATGCTCATTGGAGAAATGAAACATGTCGTTTTCAGACACGTGCTCTTAGTCTCAAAGCAGAAGCGCGTCATAATGTCTCATCGACGAAACTACTTTGATTTTCTATTCAGACTAGATTAAAAACCAGGTCCTTTCAGACACCCAAAATCACTTTTTTGGGGGTGCAAATATCGAAGTATTAAACCAAGCTATATAAACATCGTGAGAATTTTAAGAATAAGAGAAAGTCGGGAGAACTACGTTGTAAATCGGGTTGGTGGTAGGACGGTCGGAAATCGAGAGTCTCCTGCCTAAATTGGGAGAGTCGGCAAGTCTGCATATATAAAGCCTATTTATTATATATAAAGCCTATTTTAATGCCACAGAGAAGTAAATCACAAAAATGCCTGCCAGCAAACCTGTGAACTAAGATTTGAACCCTCGTTCAAATGTTTTGCCTAATCAGCCACAGATTTGTCCAATTGTTTATTAGGATTCGGAATTTAATACTACTTCTTATGGGAGGATTAAGCATTTACTAAATGGTTACAGAAGGACCAGCGGAAGCTCTTTCAATTAAAATTTTTATCCTTCATTTACCCAAAATACAAATAAAATGTAAACAAGGAAAGTTTATTTGCCACTCAAACAGGAGAATGGAATTCCCTGACTTTTCCAGGTTTTCCAGATGTATTTCAAGAAAATTCCAGGCTCTCTGCACAGTGCACGTTGGCTGTGCTGAGGGTAAATTAATTATGGCACCATTTTTAAACACAAAAATTTTTCAATCACATAAGACTTAATTCTCAAAGCATTACTTTCACAACTACAATAGGAGTTGTTTTCTTCACTGAGGATTGAGAATAAATAGAATCTGCCCAATCAATGTCTTTTCTGCAGACATTTTGCAACTAAAGGAAGAAAAAAATCTGTTTAATCACATTTTAAAATAAATTCAAGTATTTTATATTTATTTAGCAGCATACATAAGTAAAAAATATGTGCACTAAATTTCGCAATGGTATGTCATCATACTGCTAGAATTAGTTTCGCAAGTATGCCAGAGAAAATTGCCTGAAATTTGAAAGTATTATTAACTAGTAATAAATTAATTTAGAAGGAAGAGGATACACTAAATGATACTAATAACATTAAAATAAACTTAATTACTTAAGGATTAGAAATTTAATAACAAAAATCGACGATATTTTGGAGAATATAGATATATTAAATGGTTAGCCTAAATGACTGGTTATTTTTTTAACTGCAAAATGACAAATAAGGCATTTAAGAAAGAAGAAGAGGTTTAAACAATTTTTTTAATACGAGAATGGGGGGGATTTACCTTTGTTCAACATGCACTGCACATGCAATTCTGTGGATTCTCGAGGTTACTGGAAACCAAAGATATCGAAAATCTGCTTTCCTTTCCCAAAAGACAATCTGATTGGCACTGCGAAATTGGCTCTATGCCAGCAGTCCGAATATCACTCAAGCGATACCATAGCCAAGAAACTGATCGCTTCCAACGGCACGAAAATTGCTTTTTGGGGAACGTCCACGTGAAATTCCCCGATTTTCCCACATTTTGACTAAAATGCTTTAATTCCTTGACTTTTCCTTAAATTTTTTCGTCAATTTTCGAATTCCCCGACTTTTCCCATTTTCCCAGGTAGCGTGGCAACCCTGATTTGAATAATATACTTATAATGTCTAAGTGGTTAAGACCACTGAATATTGGGAGTATGACTCGAGTTTGATTTCAGGTAAACTGACAGACTGCATGGATCATCTTCATGGTTTTTCCATGTGTAACATAAATACGAGAAAGTTTTGCTTAGAAAGCTCTGCATGAAGGTACCCTTCCCCGGATGCAGATAGTACTTTTGTGTTTTGCCATACTCAAATACTGTAACCAAATAACATAATCACTCAACAAAACAGGTCAACAAACTAGTTAAAGTATCTCAAAGTCAATCTCCATATTTTGAAACTGTTTACAAATACCTTAGCACACTCATTTCCCCATTTTCTTTCCTTTAATTCATCAGATGGCATTGAATTCTTATTAGATTTGAGTAACTATGCTTGTGTAAATGAAAAAGAGATTGCAGCATTTCTCAAAATTCATTTAGCCCAGCAGTTTCCAACCCATGCTCTGCGGTGCCCCACAGACCCAAGGACTCTACGTGAACTTTTCAAGAACTTCTCAGCTACTCTAGGAAAATAAAACTGGATGAAATTAAGGCAAAAGAAACAAAAATTTAGACTTAAGGAATGCAGAAATTAGCCAAATTCAATTTCATGTCCACTCTGGCAGATGATGCTTGGCCACTCCTTGGAATTGCACATTTGAGAAGCTTCTCATTCATTTTCGACCCTTTGAAAATTCCTTGAATCTGTTTGAAGCTACCATATAAATACAGATGTTTAGGCAATCTGGAGTACCTTTGCAATGCCTGTTCATAATGAAAATACTGTGATATCTAAGCAAATCTTCCAGTAGTTCTTTGTGTGCCTAATTTCTTTATGAAATTTACTTGTGCGCATAGTAAGTGTTCATTAATAAAGGTAATAATATAATAATAAACTACATAAAATTGAAACTCCTTAAAATAAGACTGTATATACACTAGTGTGCAAATAATACAGAAAGCAAATGAGTCCCTCCTCCTAAACACTGAAGCTAGAAAAAGTATAGGAGCTTTATGAAAAGCACCGTTATATTTGATGAAGAAATTTATGTAAGGATTGGAGTACATGGAAAATGAAGCTAACGACTCCATTCCTTTTACAGAAACCTTCTTAGAATAAAATAACCTCAAGATACAAGTACCAAAAGTGTTCGGATTCATCTTGAAGCTTTGAAAGACTCATTTGAAATTTATTTTTTACAGCTCAAAAGAAGGTGTTTGCATGATTTTGAATCGGTACTCAGTGTGTTCAGCCCAAACAAAATGCAGCTAACTAAATACGAGGTCCTTCTAGATTTGATACCACACAGAGAATTCAAAATTGTGTTTCAAAACTAAAATCTGCTGCAGTTTGTATAGAAGATGAATTTAAAATCTTGAGTGCATATGCAAAATTTGTGCTACTATCTTTCTCAGTTAAACATCCATGAAAAGCAAAACTCTCTGTTTATACACATACTGAAACAATACACAGAATATGTGTAATAAAAACTTTAAATAACAATAAACCAATATGGACTTGAATTGCATATAATGTTCAACTTCCAGGAACCAAATTTATTTTAACGATCTTCATAATGCTCTCAGCCATAACGTAAGACATCTGTTGTAACACAAACAGGTTTGATTTATTGAACTTTGAGAGAACCTTTAAGCATGGCTAAGTTTTGACATCATCAAGTTGTTGAATAAATTGAGATATTATAGTAAATTTAAAACTTTTTGAACTCAAAACTTTTAAATAATTTTATTTCACTTTTTTTATTACTTTTAAACAATTTTATTTCATGTACATTGCATAAATTTTTAGATAATTTCTTTTACATTCCCTTACTATCTATACTGTTTTCTTATCCTGCAGCACTATTCTTAAACTTCAGTACAAAGCTCTGCTAGACGAGCCAAAAATGTTGGAAATCACTGATCTGGAATTAATGCCAAAGGCTGAACTTCACTAAATATCATATTTGGCATACATATCTTACACCTAATACATCAGACAGCAGCTGAAGTAGACAATACTTGAAATTTTAAGCAGTCAGTCACATAAATTTTCTCACGAAATGAGAGCCACAGTTTCCAGCATCAGCACTTACTCAAGAAATTCCATTTAGTTTTAAAAGAATCACCATATATTCCCAATTAAAATGATCTTTAATAATACAGCCTTTTTAAAAAACCTCAGATGACCCAAATCTGTATCCTAACTAGAGACATATTAATTAGTTAACATTTGAAGTTAATAGTTTATTTTCTTATTACAAACATTTGAAATTGTATACAGTTAACTATATCATACAAGATTTCAGCATATAAAATCCATATGGTATGAAAAATAATAAATTTTTGTTTTACTGCAAATCACAGTGCTTCATTCTGCTTTGTTTATGTATAGTAGAATTTACATATTCAGTAAAAATGATAGTAAAAAAATTACATCATACCTGAAAACTGCAAGAATAAAAAATGAGATAAAAGCATAAAATGTATTTCACAGAGAAAGCCAACTCTTATCTATTTCAAAAGAATTACACTGGGAAAAGCACTTAGAGACAAATGAAATTAATTTTAACATAATTATAGCAGCCCCCCTTTTTCACTGCTTTTGTTAAAAATTTATTCTGAAACCCTGCAATGTTGTGCCGCGAAATTTAAGTGCGTTTAGTCATTTAAGTAGTCAATTATTTAAGTATTTCATTTTTATTTGTATTTGATTTTTTAATTTGAAATCTTTAGGCAGTTATTTTTCTTCAACAATCCAATTTTCTAATGAAGAAAGGGGAGCGTCTTTTAATGGAAGTAACATCTGTGGAAATAGCATTTAAGACAACAACTGGAACTGAGGGCAATATAATGTTGTTTCCGTTGTCTTTTGTTACGAAGCACTAAAATGGATATCGTAATTGGCGGCCTGCATTCACTTGCACTATCGCTTTGCGAATGTTGCCATGATTATATAACTTCGGAAGAAAGGAGCGGTTGTAAATTGGATCTTAATAGGGCAGTTTTTTGTTGTTTCTCCTAAGATTTTTCTACTTGTTAGCAAGGGGGGGGTTGAATTTTTAGTCTTAAGATTTCGCAGGTGTTGGCTGAGTCATTTCGCAGATGGTCAACCATTGACTGTGGACAATGACTTTATTTTGATTCGTTTGAGGGGTTTGATATTGTTCGGTTAAATTATAGTGAAAGTCTAGGGTGGGCGAGAATTTAATTTTATGTGTTAAGTTTGGCCAGTAATATTTTATAGGAGGAGAAACCGAGTTTTCCTCAGTTCTTGTGCAAGTTTAGAAGTCAGTTGAGTTGAGTTTTTCTGAGTACGGTACACCTAGAGAGAAGTGAATAGCTCAGGGATTTGCCCTGCAGCCGAACTTTACCCTTGCGGGTGGCTCATGCTTGCAATGCTGCTGCAACCTGCGCCGGTATTTATGAGAGACCCATTCAAGTTTTAAGGATGCGATGCATTGAGAATTTTCCGGAAATTGATGCGAGACGTAGAGCTTAGAGCAATTTCTTCCGAGGCCTTTCTGAGGGGTTTTTCTTGCAAAATGGAGGTTTTCTGCTGCCCAGTTGTTGAAAATCGGGAGCAAAGTGAAGGTCGTGAGAAGAGAAGATTTTGACATTGTGTTGTCGCTCGTACAGTTTCCGTTGTCGTTGACTGCTGAAGCACCTGTGTGTCACCTGGTTCATCCCCTTGGTTTCTCTTTTCATTCTACATCCATATTTTACAATTTTTGATTGCCTGGCTTCTTCATTATGGTTCTACAAGGTCTTTTCCTAAACTTTAATCAGCAGCTGGTTGTCGCCTATAGCTTCTTATGATGATGGATTCCGGTCGTTCAACGAAGGGTTACCTTATATTTTTTTCATTGGTACCATTATAGTATTTGTCAAGTGAGAATAACATAAATTAATCTTCCATAACTGGTAGAAAGAGAATTCCTTTTGATAATAGAAAAAATTGTGTGTCTTAGGAGAATTTAAAATTGTCTATTAAAATATGAAATTTATGCTAATTGTAATTTCTATATTAGTTTGTGTGAAATCCAGTTTAAATATTGCATGTAATTGCCAGTTTAAATGTTGCAAATGTAACGAAAAATGTTTTTATATGCACATAAACTTTCAATAAAAGTGGACTTATAATATTTTCACTCAGTACTTTATTACTAAAGTTGCTTATCTTTTTCTGCAAAAGCATCTCATTTTATAGTAAGCACAGGGAGTGAATCTCTGCAAATTTTTCATTTTAGATGAAATTAATGTTCTACTTTAATCAAATTAATCGTTATTATGTTAAATTGCAAAATTTTATCTTGATAAATGACACTTGAAGGAAATTTAAAGTGGAATATTAATTGCTATTGTACATAAGGGCAGTCTGGCCAGCTATCGTATAAATATATCCTAGACATTAATAAATGAGTTTGGTTTTATGTTATTACTTGCATTTGTTTTTTTGTGTGTTACGTAGTTGGTCTGTTCGGTCACTTCATTTGTTTGAGCTGTTAGGCTTTTAAGAAATATGCAGATTTTATCGGGATTATGGAAAAATGTTTATGCATTTTAGGATACTCGCAACGCGCCCTATTATTTTTAGCAAATATGTACTAACCACATTTTATTGAATATTTGAATGTTTGTTTTAGGTGCCAGGAAAGTTAGAACTAGTGCTTGATTTTTCTTAGTGGAACTGATTGACTGTGTTTGAATATTTCTTCTCTGGCGTTTATGAGGCTTTGATTTAAAGAATTTGATCTTGTGCTCATGAGTAAATTTGAGAAATGATTGAATCTGTAAATTGAGTGAATTTTAGAAATGTTTTAGTTGGGAAATAGTATTCAATTCTACCGAGTACCAGAGAAGATTTACTCTTGTGTTTTTTTTTTTCAGGTTAAAATTTAATAAGATGAGTTTGCTTCGTGTGAGTTAAATGATTTAAGAAATAGTTAATTTAGATATTATTTTGAGTTAGTTCAATTAACCAGTTCCTTCCTCCACTTCTAAGCAGAAGAATTTTGGTAGTAAGTTATTTATTTTAGTTTAGTTTGTCCGGCACCAGAGTAGGTAAAGAGATTAAAAGTTAGTTTAAAAGTTAAAACCAGTAAAATTTCATCTTTGTAACAATAGTAAAACAAGTAAATGTCAGCTTCATAACAGTAACATTCATTATCTTGTTTAAATTTAAGAATCAATATATTCAAACCCACCAAAAAGGAAGGTAAAAATATTTTAAAACATGACAGACAGAAATAAAAATATTTTAATATTTTTTCTGAAAAAGAGTAATTTTAATATGCTGTTCTTATTTGAATGTAATACTGTCATAACCCTCAAATTTCTTAAAGATATCACGAAATTATAAATCGCAGAATCATAATTTGAGTTTGCAAATTGATCTTAAAATCATCAAAATGTCGATAAGTCACCAAACTTGGCAATACACAACAAAAAAATGTTGATTGCGAAAACAAGAAAATTGCTTTCCATGGAAGAATTTCATACAATGAATTTAAACAGTAACCCAAATGTCTGCCAAATGTACTCACTCTAAACACAAATCATTGATCAAATCACCAACTGGCACAATGTAAGCACCTTTGCAAAAAATTTCAAAATTTGAAAAAATTAAATTAGTGTATAATATCTAAATCATGCACTACAGCAGTTTTCATAAAAATTCAACAAATTTTTTTTCCCAAAATTTGGAAAATACCGGACATAAAAGAACATAAAAACTTTACTTGAGATAAATAATAAACATTTAAAATATAAAATACGAAAATTTCTACAAATTCATTTAATTTTGATATAAACAAGGACACTAACTGTTCATAACATTAAATATTAACTTACAGACATAAAGTATATATACACCAATAATATATGTTGTATGAAAACAAAAACATTTACTCTTCTAACGTCTCACACATATTTCTAATCTCTAGTACCTCAAAAGTTGCTTAACAAGGCATAGAAGAGGAATATCAACAGAGTATGATGGATCTTCTAATACAACAAACTGCTGAGGATATAAAGATTCAATTGGCATAGACGCTGCAACACTCCTTTCTTCTGTCTGAAAATCATAATCCTAAAAATAATATGCAAATTAAAAATATGGACATTCTCTAATTCTTCACAAATTATATATGTTATTATAAAGGTTGTTTGCACTCCAAACATAACAATTAATTTAATAACTTGCTTTGAGTAAGCTATTAAATAATTCACACAATTCAACATTTGGAGGGAAAATATTTCCAATTTTGTTTTCGAAAACAACGTAAAATTCCCAATGTAAACAATATACTATATTAAAAAGTACAGTACAACACCAAATATCTGAATTGCTTTCAGAATTTAAGAACATTATTGGGATGAAGAATCACAGTCTCATACTGTTCTATTATTGGCTACAGTACTGTCGTCTGTCAGCAGGGGGCTGGCCCGGCCCACCTGTTACTATTCATTTTGATTACTCAGTCAGTCAGAGTATCATCGTACAGTACTCTTTCACGTCAGTGCATTGTTTTGTTCATGAGTGTGTTTTGTCATTCACCACAGCTTATAAAGAAAATGTATTATCATTAATGGACGCACTAAAAATTATAGAGCAATCAGATAAAGTTAATGTCGAAGTTGAAGCAGACACAGAACCATCAGCTAGGGAAATGTTTGCCGGCCTTGAAACTTTGTTTAAGTGATGGAGCATCAGCCCGAGTGTGACCACATACAACTTCTCACTGTCAAGTGGATGCATGATTTGGCTGCTAGAAAACTGATGAAGAGAGTCAAACAACTTACTTTGACTGAGATGTTCAAGAAGCAATGACATTCAGCACTTGTGAGTACTGTACAGTACACTATATAACCTGTATGTAAAAGTGTTTCCTTTTCATTTTAATTAATCAAACCTCATTTTCTTTAAAAATAGTTTTTTTCCCTTCCATTTTCAACATACAGTAATTAATTAAAGTGTATGTAGATCCTTCTTCAGAAAAAATCCATTATCCAAATGGGGTCTGGTCCCAATTGGTTCAGATAATTGGAGTTCTACTGTAATAAAAGATGCTATACTTAATAATTAACAAACTTCTTATAAAAGGACAAACTACAGAAGAATTCTAAAAACCTGTGACTGCTTTATTAGTGAATGCTTGGAACCTGTACATAGTTTTAAATATAAGCAACATTTAAATTTTAACAAAATTCAGCATGGCAAATGTAACGAAAAATGTTTTTATATGCACATAAACTTTCAATAAATGTGCACTTATAATATTTTCACTCAGTACTTTATTACTAAAGTTGCTTATCTTTTTCTGCAAAAGCATCTCATTTTATAGTAAGCACAGGGAGTGAATCTCTGCAAATTTTTCATTTTAGATGAATTTATTCTTTATTCTGCTACCTTTAAAATTAATTCTGGGTTTATGTGGTTTGCATATGTACAGAATTTTTCTGTCATAATTTGTCAGAAGCTGAGTTCCAACTTAAATGTACCTCATAACTGGTTTGTTTACATAAGGTACAACTGGCAAGCTTTTATTGGCTGTCAATAAGGCTATATTTTTTCAAAAATAGCACTTGGGATTCTGTCATTAAAAATAAAAAAACAGTAAAGAGAAATGAGCTAAAAATGGCAATAAATTCACAATTTCAATTCAAGCACTTTTTACTAACTACTTGTAATGTTAGTAATCCCATTTGCACATGCATGGAATATAATGGTAAAATTAGTGTCAGGCTTAAAATTTAGAGACAATTTACTGCAGAAATTTTAGTTAGCAGATTCTCTGGATATGTATTTTCTTCCTCTTTCATTTCAAAGCATGAAAATTACTGTGGAAGTAATTTGCCTTGTATATATACCGATATTTTGCATGTGTATTAAAAATTGTGTCTGATTGAATTAAAAATATTATTGTTTACCATCAGATACCATAGATCCCTTGATACAGATTTGGTACGTTTCATTCCAGGAACAATGCCTGTCATTAGTTATATAATGAAATCCTCTTGTTCCTTATTAGTTTTTAAGTAATAAGAGGTAACAAGAGGGAAAAAAAACTCTGTTTTACAGATTTAGAGCTTAATATTTGAATTAGTAAGCAAAATAATTCAGTTCTACAAAGACACTATATAGAATCACTAAACTTAACTAACAAATAGTTTAGGGAAATCATAAACAAATTCGAAATTCTAAAAATATTCATTTGCAGTTCCTTGAATTTCCATAAAAGTTCTGCTTATAAAAGAATCTTTTATTTCTTGGTTGGTTTGGTTTATTTAATAATGACAAAGAATGCAAAAGCTATCTGCCTAAGGGGACAGATGCCTTCATGGAGGACTTTTTAGTAAAAATGTGGCTCATACACATGTTACACATGGGCAAACCACGAAAACGGTCTATGCATGCAGCCCGGTTGCCAGGATTTGAACCTCAGACCAAACTACTAATGTTCAGTGAACTTCTGTTCTTTTGCTCGGTGTTTCCCAATATTCAGAATATCTTAATTTCTGCATCCCAGAAATCTATAGCAAGATTATATTAATATTTCCAAGTCAGATTTTATTTTGTGGCGACTCTTTGTCCTCGGAATTTTTTAACTAGTAATTTTGAAGCTAATATTTATCAATGAAAATTTTTAATCAAAATTTAATAAAATAAAAACTTCATTGGACTGTCCTCAGAGTAGACACATCCACGCAAGATTAACAAGATATGGTGGAATCTTGAGCGTTCACTTTAAAGGGGATCTGTCGATTTTTTTTAACCTTTTGTTAAAGAATCAATCATATATTTTCGATTCCAAAGCCTCAGATGTTAGATATATCATCATTTATTCTTTAAGGGGCTGTGTGAAATTCTAATTTTTTTTTTAAAAGATTAATGTACAGGTAACAGATACTGTGGAGAAGAGGGGGATAAATGATGACATCAGGCGTCAAAGAGGTAGCAACAAGCCTTAGTTTTCAGCAAATGAGCAGTACTGGAAATAATTTTACAAAAAAGGGGGGGAAGGAAAAAATTGAAAACTTTTAGATTTTATATTACACCCAGAGGGGAGTTTTTCAGATTTTATATTACACCCAAAGGTGCATTTTTTTTTTTTCATTTACAGACACATACACATTTCAAGAGCATTTGAGCTACCCCCACACTTTGTTAAAAACATTTAAAAATAGCATATCTGTCTTTAGAATTTCCGACAGACAATCTCACTCACTAGAAATAAAAATGCGTTATTCCCTATAGTGTTGCCACTGCTCTCTTTGAAATTTTTGAATTTTTAATCAAAAATTCCTTAAAGTTTTACAAAATGGGAAATAGAACATAAAACAAATTTCAAATTCAAAATTCGGGCTTCCAATTGCTCATACTCGCGTGGAAGGGTACGTTATTCAAAATTTGATGGCTCTAGGTACCATTGTTGTTTCACAATAGCAGAAACATGTATACATTCATATAGTCTCTTCATTATTTAGTTTCTTTAAATATAATGCAGGACGAATAATATTTGGTGGCAACAATCTGAAAAGTGATTCAATGCAAAATGCCAATTTGAGAGTAATAGCCCTTCTCGGCTAATGCCCATTTGGGCTAATAATGTTATACAATTAGATTTAATTAATATAAGAACATGAACATATTACATGAAAGTAGCATTCCTTCCTCAGAGATCAATAGGCCGAATTCTCGATTATCTGTGTGGGAAATATGCACTTTGCAAATTATTTTTTCATTGCTCCTCAAAATTATTAACTACAGCAAAATGTTTACAATATTTTAGAAGAAACTCGCAAATCTGATGAACTAAATAGTAGCCCTAAATTCAGTTAAAACATTATCATTCTTGGCTGGAAAATCGAATCCTGAAACTGTAACAGGGTTTCTTTAGATGAAGAAAATAGCATCTGGCTTCTTTGAAATTACTCGTGGTGCTGAACAGTTGCAAATATAAATGAAGAAAACACAGAAGTGAGGATAAAGAAAAAAGGAAAAATAAGTGTATAGGTTTATTTCAGGCAAAGACTGGTGATGCAGTAACTCAAAACGAAATAGTCTGGAAGTGGTGGTGTACTCAACAAGGAAAATGAAATAGAAACGATGGTCATGATGAGGTTCTGAAAAGTGTAGAGAAGTTGTTCAACTGTATAGATAATTAAATTAGGTTCAAATCCCCCAGTGGTATCATCACTTTGTTCAGTGGTCTCATAACTAGTGTTTGTTCAGTGTTGCATATAGTATGAAAGAATATCAACATTGCATCTAGAAAAGGAGAGAATGACACAGACACACTGAATGCGACAGAACATTTTGCACAAGAAAAATTTAAAGTAATCGCCACAAATTTTATAGCTATTTTAATTAAATCCTGCTTTGAAGAGAACATGGTATACTTTGTAAAAACGTTAATTAAAAATTTCTTCTTTATGTGGTACTCATACATCATTTTCTAATCTGTGCATGCCTATGCATTAATCAGCAAACAGATTTTATATATTCGAGGTGATGCCTCGATTCAGTAATAAATTTTTAATAACTATTTTATAACTTCATGAATATGTGATTTTATTGGAAGAATATTAAAATATTATGTTACTTATTATTCGTATTGCTAATGTTTGGCCAAAACCAGGAAAAAATATGAATGAAATTGATCTCTTTAATAAAATTAATTGATGAAATTATATATTAATTCAATCAATCTGTATGCATGAATACATAAATGTAAAAGAAGCAGAGGGCTTTATCAAGATACAAACAAATGGGCAATGCAACTATGTTTGGTAAACACTATTATTAAAAGTTTTTCTCAGCATATCAGTTGTAAAACATACAAATACAATTAAATTAAGAAATGGGATTTCTGTTCGTCCAAGTGCTAAGTGCATGGAGCATCCTCTGTAATCATCAAAATTTTTAGCTGCCTTTTATTAATCAAATAGCCTGCAGCTCACAGATGGGCAGAACCCCTGAATGGAGCCCCCCTGAGATCAGCTGCTCAGTACAGCTGTGACCTCCAGGAATTTAGAATTCGGGATATTCTCCAGCTGACTGCGGTACAGCATGCAGACTGTCCGAAGAAGATATTTGAAACTTTTCATGCGGCAAAGACAAAGAGTCTTTATACATAACCATTAATGAAATGACGAGAGAAATAGTACCTTCTAATTTTAACAATGGAATGTTTAGGGTAACACTGCCAGTGAAGATACTTGTTTTTCAACTCAATACTTGGAGCTAAAAGCTGCAAGCGTTAGTTTCCCGAAAATTTCCTAACTACTTTCATCTTGTTTACAAATTCTCACTTTTATGAAAAAAATTTCTGCTGCTATGGGACAAAAGAAAAACTTTTATCTTATGAATAAAATAATTGAATTTAAAATGTGAAACTAAATCATTAAAGTGAACTGTTGTAATAAACTCACGAATAATATTTTGCAAATTTTAAGTGCAGTGACATACAGCATTTAATTCTCTCCCTTAAACAGTAGCCCAAAGGGGAAATTTGCCCAGAAGAGCTATTAATTTCATTTCGGTATTTTGCATTGGTTCACTATAAAAGTCTGAATCACTTTTCAAATTGTTGCCACCAAATGTTAGAGCCCTGCATTGTACTTAAAGTAAATAATGCAAAATTTATATAAATGTATGTATGTTTCTCACACTGTGAAAAAGCAATGGTAACCAGAGACATCAAATTTTTACTAATAGTCCTTCACTTGAATATGGGCATTTGGAAGCCCAAATTTGGAATTTGTTTTATTATGTACTCTATATTTTGTAAAACTTCTAATGAATTTTTGATTAACAACTCAATGATCTCAAAGTGTTCCACTAACATTATCATTGTGTGCATCTTCAAGTACGGATATTTTATGTGCGGAGTTTTTTTACATTTCTTACTGGTATTATGTTGGTAGCTTAGCAACGCTAAGACATTACAATGTCTAACAGCATTTTGCGTCAGATAACTTTGAATGTCTGTATAACTTTTCAAATCCCGTTTTGAATCCCTCGTGAAAAAACGGCCCTTTGGGCGTAATATAAAATCTGAAAATTTTCAGATTTTTAATTTTAATTTCAGTGGTTCAGTCATTCAGATTTCAAGAAGCAATATCATCTTCTCCAAATGTCATTCATAAAGTGCACTTAAGTCGTCAAAGATGTTGCTTTCATTCTCGGGTTTATATGACATCTTGCCCAATGAATATCTGCATATTTTCAAATTTTCATAATGAAAGCAACTTTATCATAAAACATTCTAAATTATGCTCACTACACATGTATTGCACTGCATGTAAAATTATACTTTTTTGTTGATCATAAAAATTCATAAAACCATGAATCTATTTGACTTAATTGTATTTCTTACATGCCAGTTATATATTTTCAGTGTGAAATATGCACTAATGTATAACCTGTATTAAAATAACTGTGTCACGGAATCAGCCCGAATTCATGAATGTTATTAAAATGAATAAGGATAATATTCAATACAGTAAGGACTGTATGCAAAATGAATAAGGACTATAAACATCTCAAATATACGCATAGCACTTTATATGAAAATTACACATGTTGCAACAATAATATGGGGCGGGAGGGAGTTTGCGCAATCCAATACTCGAAAAAGCATGTGATCCGAGTATACGCAACTATAAATGCATAGCATGAATCATAACCAACATACTAATTAAGCCTTGGATGAATATTAAAAAAAAGCGCATACTGAAATGCGAAAAATGACTTACTCCATAAAGTTATAAATTTATATGCAAGATTTTGTCCCTTTTATTCCTTGCAAATGCAATAATGAGCATTGTAGACTTTGAAGGGGGGAGAAAAAGAGATAGAACAAGCCCCCCCCCCTGAAATGTAAAGTGAATTAAATGTTTTACCATGCGAGTGGTGTGGTGAGGTAAAGGAATCATATAAGAAAATAGTATATTAGTTGTTCACAATGGTGTCACTTCCAGGGAATGTTGGTACAAAATGATTCAATATGTGTTAAGAAATAATTCAATTTTTTTCATATAAAGGAATAAAAGAAATAAATGCTTACTAAAGGAAATAAATATACCTAAATGGGCAAGCTAAATTCAAGGCGACCATTTACGGTTCGATATGATTTATCCTTCTATGAAGGTGGTCATCTTAGAAGGATGAGATTTGATACCAAAGTTTCATATCTACACTGATCACTTAAGAGGTGTTTGTCTCAGGAAGCTGCTTCACTGTATGTTATAAAAATTCAATCAATAGCTAAAAATGTTTCGAATAGAATTAATCCATAAAATTATGTAATACTTTTAAAGTGCTTATGTGAAATATTTAAATGTAAAGTTAAACGTAACGAATTCTCTTCACATCGACGACTCAGGATTTCACTATATCTTTTTAAACTTGCGTGGATGTGCTCATCTTCCATAATAATTAAAACTACTTATTTTTGTTCTAGAATTGCAAAGGTAACTTATAAAGATGTTTGAAATCTTTCCTTTAAGGGGTGTCCTTGTTAATTTTCAGATAAGAGACTAAGGAACAGAAAAGAATCTTTTCTGCTGACTTTAATCTAGGAATTTACTAAACTAATGAAACCAACAAAGTTGCTATTTCATAGCTGAAGTAACTGCTGAATGATAGAATATTAACTTTTGCAAACACTGCCTTATATAAAATAGACGTTGGCAGCAAATATTTCCTAGCTACGTCTAAAATCAATACATACTTTAAACAGTCTCAGCTCGTTTTTCAAACTTGATATCATTTAGAATTAAACACATTGATTAAAAATTTTAATTTAACATGAAAATAAACTTTGACTATTTGTTTCTTGCAAAAATCAGCAATTCGCATTAATTTTGTATAAAAATTGAGGAATAATTTTTGCTTTACACATATGTATTAATTAAATCCCCTTGCATTTTTGTGATATTAGCATCTTTTTTCATTTGATTTTATTGATTTCCCCCCCTTTGCAATGCAATCAATATTTCATCATTCAAACTATATCACTGTTAATTTTAATTTCACCCATTTTTGTGATTATAGCTCTTTTATTTTCAATGTGTGTATTCTTATATTCTTCCGTTAAAAAATCATAAATAAATTAATAACTTTTTATTGACTATATTTTCATTTTACTGCATTGTATTTTTCATCTTTCAGACAGCAATCTTTGGTGCAAAATTCTAGACAGCTTAAGCAAAACACACCGAAAGTTTTTTTATCTTAACCTAACATTCAACTGTTGAGAGAAACCAAAATGGAATTTATAAAACCATATAACCATGAGTAGTGCAAATGTCATCAAAGGAAAGGAAGGGAAGGTTATCAGACAATGACTATACCGAAAGTCTGAGGTTTAAGAGAGCAGAATTTCTCTAGCTAATATTTCATTCACAGCCAACTTTTTGAGACATTGCAACTTTGAACTAACTTTCAGTCACCATCTTCAAAGCATTAAACTAAAATACTTCAAGTCAAAATTTTAAGGAAATCAATTAAAAAGTAATTTATTAGAAGTAAAAACTTTTTAATAAAAAAAATTAGAAACATTTCCAAATTCAAGAAATATAAAAAAATACATGAAATTGGAAACCTTATCAGACTAAAACAGTAAAAGGAATAAAAAAAACTTTCAAACTTTCCTACCATTAAACTCATTCATTAGAAATGTGATATTTCCAAAAACGTAACTGTTAGCATCATTATCAACCAGATTCTCGGAATTAAAAATATTTGCATAACAGTCGAAGACATAAATAAAAAAAACTCAAAATCTAAAAATTACTCTTATTAATAATCAAATTCCACTTAATTTTATTATCTTAATCCTTTAAAAATTACACATGGTTTTTAATTTTAATTTACTGTTACTTATAATAGGACCTACTTAGACTAAGTTTTTGAGTTTACCTACTAAGTTTGGAGGTATTTACTGGATGCGTAACAGTAGTAAATATACTTGTAAATTTGCAAATAGTCCCTCTATCTCTGTAACTTAAAAATGGCAATTTCTATTCCAGTTCTTATTATATACCAAATAGCCGAAGACTTTTTACTGTTAATTCACCATTTTCCTTTTCATAACTTTTTCTTTCCCATTTAACCATACATGACTCCTTTTGGCATCCAAAAATTACAGTTTTAGCTCATTTCTCAAACTTCATATCATTTAGAAGTTTAGGAGGGGAAAAAAAAAGAATAAGTTTGCCAATTTTTAACACTTAAATTAAATGGAATGAAATTTATTCCTTTTTAATTTTACACTAAGCTTACATCCACAAACCACTTAACTCGTTCTTTCTTAACTGAATTCTCACAGCCACCACACAGTCAACTCTCTCTTTTTTTTTTTTTTTGCAGAATTCTCAAAAATAACATGCTTATATAATTTCATTCACATTTTAATTTCAATCTTCTTTTCAAATCAGTTTTTTGAGTTGATTGACTTTGTTTTACTGTCAATCAATTCAAAAAACTTTCCCAACTGCTACACATATTGCCTTTTTGTTAGTGTTTATTCTCAATATTTCAATTTTCAAATGTTTTTTGCATTTCGTCAATCAAAATATGTTACTAAATTCTTACTGTTCTACTTATTCTGCTTAGGGTTTGAAATTTACTTAGTACATTGCTTTTAATTACTCAGTGTTTTTTCTGGTTTCTTATTTAAGTATTCTTCTTTCAATGTTTAACTTTTTAAATATTTATTTTAGGGTAATGACAGAGTAGATTACATCATGATGATGAATTAAATTAAAACTTTAAAAATAAATTTTTACTTAGTTGCACTTTTAAAGCACTTAGCTATTTAAATTAAATACTGTTGATTGGTAATTAATTTTTAATTTGTATTTTAACATGCTACAAGAATTTACATTCATCTAGATACAATTCAGAAACATGGCTCTGTTGAAAAGTCTTCGAATGTTCCTTGAAAAAGACCATGAAATTTTCAACACTTAATATATTTTAAATACTACACATTTTATACCAATTTATTCTGCTTTAATGATTTTGCTGAATACCTTGTGCTTAAATTCTGATTTGACTATTTCCTACTGAAGAGTTACCCCCTTTCGTGATTTAATTTTGCAATAATTATTTTCTCTTTATTATTCAATGTATTTTGCAGCATACAGAATGATTTCAATAATATATATTATCTTAATTTGAAATTTCTCAGCTTTTGTCCACGTAACAGGATTTTGGCAGTTCCAGATGTTAGATCATCAATTCAAAATCCAGTAAGATGGCATGTAGAAATTATAAAATTAAGAACATGAAATAATGAAGAATTTATGACTCTCAGGAAATCAAAATTTATGAAAAAAAGCTTCGTATTTGTCTGCTTGATTTATTACACATTTCTTTCAATAAAACTTGTTAAAGTTGCTGCTTTGTTTTTTGTGCTAATGCTTTCTTACTAATTTTATTAAAGTAACAGACTACAGCAAATGTCCACCAAACTGTTAAATACAATATGAGATACTTTTATTTAACTTATAGTTAGCATTTTCTTAATAAGTTGGACCAGCTTCTATAGAAAACAGTACACAAATTAATATTTTTTTACATTAATTTTGCTTTGACACAACTGATTATATTCAAGATAACATTTCTTCATATGGCAATTTGGTCAAAAATCCACTTCTACTTTCTACACACATACGTCTATAAAAGCATTTTGCTTAAAATACTTAGTAATCTATTGCACTTTGTCTAAGTAGCTATTTAGACTGTTTTCTAAATTGCTTTCAAAAAAGCTTTATCATGATTATTATGTCATGTGATTGATAAAGAAAAAGAACAAGCATTTATAACACCTCTTTAATTAAAACCAAGCAAACATTTAACTTGTAAAGTGCACATATACTTATGGAACAGCACAGTATGCATCTCCAAAAACAAAAATTTCTATAGCTAAATTTCTAAGATGAAGTAATAACTTCAATCTGGTTACAGAAATTTTACAGAGTTAATAATGCACTGTTCACTACCTTTTGATGCAGTTGTTACTACCAAAATAATAAAAATATATTAAAAAATTAGTCTAATCTGAGCTGTCTAAACTAAATCTGTATGACTTAACAGTGCAAGAAGTTTGTGATGACCATGCAGTTTTCTGGATACAATTTGAAAATATGTACATAGAAAACATACTCATAATACGTAGAATCAATGACAATGACATCTTTTACGGCAATAATTAGCTGATGTGAAAGCTCAAATTACAACTCTACAGTTAATTTCTCATATGAACAATAATATAATTTTGTGCTTGCAAACTAATTTCAGGGAATATTTGTGACACAAATCAATTATTTTGCTTACATGTTTTAAACAGATGGCAACAAAAAGTATTCTCCTACAGCTACTGTTTTATAAAATCTCCAGGCCTATTCTTCAAAAGCAGTTATTCTTAGTAACATCAAAATAAATAACATCCAGTAACTTCCAAACTCAATGGTCAAAACACACGACAAAAAGTTTTCATACTAATTTTAATTATACAGAATTGCTATATAATATAACATTAATTTAAAGAAAGAAATGAAATCACTATAAAGGCTAACTCAGTATTTCAGAATTTGAGTCAATTATTAAATTCTGAATAACATTAGTAACTAATTAGGAACATAAATGGACTTTAAATTACAGTTTTTTTAGCCTCACTTTTTCTTTCACACATAGAAAATATAATACACAATCACATGACTAAATTGAATGATCCTTAAATCCACTTACCAAGACAGCATATTCTATTTCCTCCAGTTCAAATTTGACAGCAGTTGACAGAGCAGACTCTAATCCCCCATCAGCCATTAAGCTTTCCACTAAAAGATCAGTCATAAAATGACAGCCAGAACTGATTCGTGAATTTTGTGGACCTAAAACATTTCATAAGAATTTGCAAGTTAGAAAACATTCATGGAAAAATTTTATAATTATTCCCTCCCCCCCAATTTTCCTGAAGTGTTCTAACATTGAAAACTGATACTAAATAGAAAAACTTGTTATGATCCACTGAAATTCAGCACAACGTACAATAATAGTCCATTATGATTAACCAGCAATTCAGCATTTCTGATAATAGAGTTAACTCACTGCACATTCTGACGTAATGCCGATCACACACAAGCAAATAAGAACCATACACAGGTAAAATGAAGCATTACAAAATGTTATTTATTTGAAAACTGCAAAAAATAGAGAAAAAATCTTACGACAAAAAATTCAACTCTTTAAAAAATAAAATACTTTAAAGTACAATAGAGGGAGAAAAAAGTTTCATCTCTTCCTTAGTATTTGTAAATAGGACAGCATTATTTGATAAAAGAGAAGCGTATTATGACTATATAGTTAAGTTCTATGCCAATTCTGAACAAGAGCTCTCTGATGGATGATATCTGAGGCTCTTACATCCTTCTTTTCCAATCATGAACCTTTTGAGTAAATTCCTAACTACACATATTTTAAGTGCCTTTACACTGCAAAGACACAGTATGTCACAAATGTCCATGGTTTTCTGAGAGCTGAGCCTCAGCCCTACAAAGAGTCAATCAGTCAGCTTCTGCTAATCGCTATATTACCTGAATCTAATTCTACATTAATTTGCATGAGAAGCAATACAAATTTGAAAAACTGACTAAAATTTTCATATCATATATCTTTTTTACTCCCTGAAAAAGAATTTAAGAATGAATATTCTCTGCACAGCTAAAAGAAAAAAGAACAAAAGTACATAACAGAAAGAGAAAATGCTGGCAGCTCATAAATCTAAGATTAGTGGAGGAATTTTAAAACAGATTAAGAGCAAGGATCAAAAGTTCTAAGCGAAATCTATTACATATGCAATAAAAAGAAATTTCAATAACAATAAGAAATACTAAAACAAGCCACCCAACCATTATAGTGGTTAGCGTCGCTGACTGCTGTGCCAAAGGGCTCAGGTTCGAATCCCGGAGAAGGCATGGATGTTTGTAAATGTATACTGTTGGTGTGGCATGGTGGCACCTTAAATATGCAGCAAGCCAAAAGTCCTCTCATGTAGTTTGGTGGAAGAAGAGAGGGGTGGGAGACACTCTGACCCGTCACCCCGAGGTGCTCTCCATCAAAATTGGGGGTGGAACTGAGCCAAATCGTATTATCACCTGTTGGGTGCTCAAGGCTGTCTTCATCAAAATTGGGGGTGGAACAGAGCCAAATCGTACTGTCACCTCTTAGGTGCTCAAGGCTGTTGCCAACAACAGGCCAAATCTAGCGCTCTTTGACACACGAATTTTCATGGGCTTGGGCTGATTCTGTCAGACAAGTGAGCATGAGCAACAACAACAATACTAAAACAACCAACAAAATGATTACTCAACCCATGCATCATATAAAGGATGCATATTACAGGACAAAAGTTACCCATATTTATGTGGTCATATTAACTGAAAACTACAGCTTTTTGTTATGTGTAATTTAGAAAGAACTGTCAGATGATAGAGTAAAGGCAAATATATACATGCATAATCACAAAATTTTCATACATCTCTCAATGATGAGCAGTACACACAATTTTAAAATAAAAAATTTAATCATAAATTTGAAGACCCTATACACAATTCACCACAAAGATCCATAAAGCACCACGGAAAACTATAACATAAAATATTAAAACAGCGTGAACAGTAAAATATCACAGATTCTTTGGCCATATGAATGTTAAAGTATTCTTTGCTGTTTACTTCCCCGAATCATAGAACATACAAAATTCCTGAGAAAATGAAAATGTAACACATGAGGAAAGTGGTATCAATGCAGAACAAATCAAGGAAAATTCTTTAATTAGGTGAAAAAGTAATCTTGGATTGTTGAACTTCTGAATAAATCTACATAAATCTGAAACCCTACCACAAAATTTTTAATCTTATATTGGAATATTTCTTTTCAAATTAGATTAACATAATTTATCGGCAACAAGAGCTACAAAAGAAATGATGACCTAGATCATAGTTGGATAATCAGTACTCAGATGCTGATATTTTGCTACAGCAGAATGGATTTCCGGTTAACACATGCTTCACTTTAAAAATATGCTACACGATTTACTAATCTGAGTACCTTTAATGAAATGATATAGCATTCTAATGTTTTTACATTATGACAAAAATGGCCTACTAATGCTGAACAAATGAAAATACAGAACTAGGTTAAAACCTGAGATATTAATTTCATCTGATTTTTATTCCACAGTGCAATTAAATTGCATTTGCTTAACTTTTTCATCCCAGAAGACTGTTGAGTTCACCAGATCAGTATGTACAGGTAAAATTACATGAGGCATACAGGAGACCTTTTCTCTAATGTATCTGCAAAGCCCTACTAAATGTTACATTTAAACACCTTTTTCTTGGAACAAATTAGTCCTGTTGTAGTATTATTCTGCACATCTTTGAAGCATGTAAAATTCATTGTAGCAGCTTTCACACAGCCAATAATACAAACTGTATGTTTGCTAAAATTTGTAGAGTCCTTTGCAACACCTTATGAACTTTATTGACAATTTAGTGGGTGGAATTGAACAATGGAGCTTCCTAATTAAAAAAGAAATCATGACCTATAAAATAAAACAGAAAGTATTAACACAAGAAACGAAGCAACATTTAAAGAAATGCTTAACAGAGCAAACAAATACTTCATTATTTCATAAACAGCTGTTTCACATTCTTAATTATATAATTTCTACTTGTTGTGTTACTGCAATCAAACCCGTGATCTAAAATCCAGAAAATTCCTAAATCCAGATTCACTGAAGTCCTGATAAGTATGAATCTTAGACTTTGTAGTGTATGAAATTACGCTTGAACAATTCCTCCCCCCCCCAATGAATCTATCTTAAGATCTGTACAAACTTTCACAAGTGTGTTACTTTAGCTCCTTGACTGTAACAGAACAGGATTTAAAAATTATGGTTTTTATACCGAACATGGAAATTATCATTCTCAGTTATTAATGCTTAAGGTCAGTTGGTACTCTCTAATTATTCACCCAACCCTCCCACAAAGCTGCCAATCATTTGGCGACTTCCTCACCAACATAATGCGAGAAACAGCAGCCATTTTAGAAAATGATAGCACACTGAAAATTACATAAAACAGAAACAAATTAATTAAATTAAATATGCAAGAAATATCCATAATAAAACAATAAGAACTGCATTAAATAAATACCCAAAATAAAATACTGAAAATTACATAAAATAGCTAAATTAAAAATGCAACAAATATCCATAATAAATTCCTTAACTTTCTTTTTACCCAATCTTCTGCTCAAGCACAGTTATCTGTTCTAACTTAAAAATAACATCAGAAAAGTGTAGAATTTCGAAATTGCAGAGCAACATGGCACTGTTCCTCATGTACACATTGAACAGTTTTAAATTAGAAAAGCATTAGAGAATTCTTCAAGCTTCGTGGATTGCACATTCCTACATTCTCTACTACACTAGACAAACATCATATTTACGAAGACAAAACATATTTCTGAAAAATGCAACACTTTCTTTTTCATTAGCTTGCAAACTCTATGGTGGCATTACAATTTGTTACAAGGTAAAACTTAACACACTAACCACAGCAAGTAGATACCACACAAATACACCTCGAATTTCAAAAGTGCATGCCTTATGCCCTGGCATAATACACATGCAACAATTAATGGGTTGCCAGATAAATATACTTTCACAAAATTATGGGTTGGATAATTTGGCCACATAACGTTTACCTGGTGAATATTGTCAGGGTTGTGCATATAATCAGAGAGTATCAAACATTTTAATATAAGCATGAAATGCTATGAAACATGAAAAGAATTATTCACAGGAATCTGAGAAGGTAAATATCACTCTCAAAATACATACAAATCATGTTTTAGTCAATAAGTTTAAGACTTCCCATTAACCGTTGTATTCACAAGTGTCTTATCGGTATAATGAAATTCTCTCTCAAAGGCAAAGATTTCTAAAAATGCAGCAAAAAGCACTGAAGAAAGTTATCCAAGAAGTCCAGTGCCAATCATCAAGAAACATTTTTGCACATAGTATGACATAATACATAAAATTACCAGACAAAAGAAGAGAAAGTGCTTTGGCCCTTTCATCTGCAGTAGGTAGAAGAATTATCCACCCAACACGCAGCACATTTTGTGCTGCGGCTTGAATAGAGTAAACCACTCCAGGTGAGACAGCGAGATCAATAACTTTCTGCTTCAAATTGTGTAGTACAGTCGAATCCCCAAAGTTACTATTCTGAAGTTTATTGCTAATAGCAGCAGACAGCTAAATATAAAAAATAATATAGAAATTTAATAGCAGTTTGAAAATAAAAAAGATACTAAAAAAATATTTAACTAAAGTCACCAATACTGAATACTTCAACAAGCATTGTAATTGTAACCATTTGTTAACAGTTAAGAATGAAAATAAATCTTAACACTGAAAATCAGATACAATGAGAAAGAAATACTGAAGGAAGCATAATACTTGCATATTTATCAGGATATATACAAGGTGTGTTCGAAAAGTTCGGTGAATTTTACCATAAAAAAAGGAAGCAAGAGAAACAAGCAAAATAGCTTTACTGGCCTTCAAAGTATTCGCCATTAGCAACAATACACTTTTGTCATCAGGTGTACAATTGTTGGAAACTGTCTGCTAACGCTTCTTTGGGTATGGCTCAAAGCATCATTGTCAACGTTGTTGTATCTCAGTAATGTCGGAAAAGTGATGGCCTTTCAGAACTCCTTTGAGGCGGGGAAATAGGAAGAAATACACGGGAGCCAGATCTGGAGAATACGGAGAGTGATTCAAAAGTGGAACTTGGTGCCTGTCGAGGAACTGGGTTACACGGATCGCAGTGTGGGGCCGGGCGTTGTCATGGAGCAGATTCCACTGTCCATTCCGGTACTGTGGCCAAATCCGGCATATGCGTAGCAGCAGCCGTTTCAAAACCCCCTCATAGTATTCCGCATTGACGGTTGTAGCCGTGGGTACAAATTCACGATGGATCAAACCCTTACTGTCAAAAAAGACGATCAACAACTTGATCCTGGATTCTGTCAAATGACTTTTTTTGGGAGGGGGTGACGACGTTGAACACCATGCCATGGATTGCTGCTTGGTCTCCGGATTGTACTGATAGCATGACGACTCATCCCCTGTAATTATTGTTTCCAAGAGTTGTGGATTCCAGTCACACATGTCGATAAAATCTCCAGAGGTTTCCATCCGGTATTGCTTTTGCTCGTCTGACAGCGAGTGCGGTACAAACCGGGTGCATATCTTACGTTTATGCAAATGTTTGTGCACAATGGTGCTCACATTGTCCATTCTGGTACAGTAATGCTTATCTGCAATTTGCCAGCTATCATTCTTAAAGATAGTCATCGATCTGCTGCAAGCATCTGTCGAACTCGTTCCATATTGTCTGGAGTTGTGCTTGTTGTAGGGCGTCCTGACCGCGGCTCATCTTTGACATCCTCCTTTCCGTCTGTAAAGCGTTTAAACCACTCATAAACACACTTCTTACGCACTGCTTCCTGACCGTAATTTCACTAACATGTCATGTGTCTCCGTTTTGCCTAACTTGAAGCAAAACTTTATGCTTATGCGTTGCTTCATGTCCAACTGACAATCTTTCTCACACTGACTGTGTTAAACTGCTCATAGCGTGCGCTTCCTCTTATCTGTCGTATGGCCGTTAGATCATTTCTCTCACTGCATCTGTGTGAGTGCAAGATCCCAACTGGCACGGTTTTTTAATTATGAGCCCAATCAGCAAACTTTTCGAACACACCTTGCATTATGTTTAATCTCCGTTTACAGTTACATGATCTATTTGCATTTATGATGCATATATGCTGCAATAAGAACAATTTAATATCCATCAGCAATTACATGGCTTAATCATTTGACCATTAGTCACTAAGCCATACAACATTATAACAAACTAATGACTTTGGGTGGGGATGCTCAACAACTGCCTGAGAAGCCGCAAAAGGCACCAGGAATCTAATTTTCAAAGTGTTAATTTTTTTTAATTCTTATAATATATTAAATAATTAATTTAATATTAAAACTATTAAATACTTAACTGCAGCTCTAAAATGAAAATTCAATAAAACTGAAAAAAAATCGTTTCAGAGGAAAGTTGAATTAAAAAATACTCTGTTGATCATTCAAAATTTTTGAATGATCAACAGAGTATTTTTCATACACAGTAAACTAATGTCAGGTTAATAACAGCTTGCTATTATTATGGATAAACTAGTAAGGCCTCGATTCGCTGATGAATTGAAGTAGCAAATGTGTGAAACTTGTTACAGTATGAACTACACAGGAATGAGAATTAAAAAGTAGTAAATAAATACAACTCCCAAAGTTGCATATACATTTTGAGACTTGCACATAAGATTAAGCACAATTAAACAATAAATAAATAATCTTAAGTAAAGATGAAATAAACGCGGATCCATTGCCTTATTTTACAACACAATACAAATTTTGCACAACAATGAAGAATAAAGTTGACAAAATAAATGAGTTCATGAAATTAATAAAAAAAAAAAAACTTCACTACACACAACTTTCAGGAAAAGTATTACTAAACACTGTTAAATATTAATATACACATCATACACATGCACAGTACTTTAAACTTAAAAGCAGAAAACTAGCCTTTCCTTCACCTAAAACATAATAATAAATTGTGACACAATCAAGCTAAACAATGAACAATCACTTTTTCCTGCTGCATGTGATAGAGGGAGTGTGAATAAGGAAAAATTCATCAATGGTTTCACACTGCAGGAGAAAAGGAAGGAAAACTAGAATCCCTTTGATCAGCTGAGTGCATCAACGTCACACACACACTTTTTTTCTGTTTGCACTCTTACCTATTATAAGATGCATTCAAGTACTAATTCGGCATTAAGGTACAAAAGAAAAGTTACATATGACATAAATAGGCCTAAAATTCTAACAAATTTTGCATATTTAAGCAAGGTGATATACTGCTCATCCTACTGAATGTGTCACCTATTTATTTCCACCACAATCTTCATTTTGCAGGTTATAAAATGTATTTAAAAGGAATGCACTCAATACATGTTTGTCAGAGCTTACTAACATACAACTTTGTTACTCCTTTATTCCAATATTTATTCCGCTGAGATCAAATAAACATATAAAGCGCTATGAAATACTAAAACAGCATTTACTAAATATTTCAAATGGCATCAGCATTTCTAACTTGAGTTTGATTAATTAATTAAAGGGTTAATTATTCTGGAAAAGTTGCTAATTACTCAAATTATTAAATTTACATTCTTCACATCTTTTTTTTTTTCCTTTCTTTTTCTTTTAAACCTTTTTATCTCAATGTTACCTACATGAGAGATGGTACAGAAGTGATATAAAAGAAAAGGTCCACAGGAAACAAATTTTGCCAAAGAAAGACACTGGAACAAACAATTAAATCCATCAATATCTACAAGTAACTTACAAGAAATTATGCAATAAATCGGAAACTAATAGTTTTGCACTAGTAACTCCCCCTTTAGTAAATTTTCCTTGAGTTGCTGTATATATAAAACCTCTCATTCAAGATGATGAATCTCCATCTAATTTTCCTTGAACTAAAGGGATATCCATCCAATTTTTATCAAAATACAATCATGAGTTTAAACATTACACTGGAAGACAACACAGAATAATATAAGCATAAATGACAATTTGTTTATGTATTCAGCACCTGATGATACAACTGACTGAGGTCTAATTGAGTATATTTTAAAAAGATTAATTGATCATGAATTCAACTTAAATGATTCTAAAGGGCAACACTGTAATCACATTGGGATTATGAAGGGGAGACAGGGAAGAGTGGCATAAAAAAAAATTCCGGTTAAAATCCATTAGGTGTCTTTGTACCATACTGATGGAAGTAACATAAATATTATTTTAACACACACACATATATATTTATTCTAATTCATTATAGAGTAATCTATAATTTAATATATATAATGAAGACCATTAAGTACGACGAACACTAATTTATTAATGATTTAACACATAAGAATGAAAAAAAATGTAAGAGCGTTTTAAGTTACATAGGTCGCTCTGAGCTTTCCAAATCCTCCACTAACGTTCGTTAAGTCACATGACTGTAAGAAAAAAGAAATGTTTATAGTTTTGTGAATCACGCATCACGTGACCGAAAAGCAGATGCGCGATTTTAAGGATGAGTCACTCCATCTGTTACATTATTAAATAAAAAACTATGTTTTAATCGTTATAAGACAAAATTCACTTTTTAAAAGCTAATAACTGTTTTCAGTGATACAGACTTACGCATTTGCATATTTTCCACAAAATTTCACAAATTTAATTTTTATTTTTAATATTTGAGTGGAAGGTTATGGCTCAATTTCATAAAAAAATAGTTGAAACTAACTGAAATAAACAAGAAAAGTATTCAACAGAAGCTCGTGCTGTGACTAAATGTCATATCAAGGAAGCTTGTCTCTTCATTTTATAATTCACACAAATGAAATAAATGATGAAGAAAGCAATGACTCATAATCAACATCATAATCAACTTGATAACTGCCTGAAAATATACTACATTCAATAAAAACCAACTGCTAATACTGCATTTTTTTAATTGCGTTGACACAAAATTTTTCTGCAAAATCAATGATGCCATCCAAGGCTATCATTACCTCACTGTATTTTGGTTGAACAGTACAAAGTCTGAAATCCCGAATGATATCAAATTTGGATCTCTGGACTCCAAGGAACCTTTTACATATAAAATTACAAAAATCTTGATTTTGGTGTACACTTATGTCAAGATCTCAATCAACTTCATAACTGCCTGAAAATTGAGATCTTGACATAAATCTATGCAAACTCCAGGTTGTTGTGTTATCAGGACTTGTATTTCTTCTAATTGATTTTGCAAACATAACTGTAGTCCTGAGTAGGAACAGGAAGCATACTAAAAGCTGTGTTCGTGCGTGTGTAGAAGATACAACAAAGATACGGAGGGTTCAAATTAGATCTGAACGTAAAAGAATATAAGACTACTAACTAAAATTTAAATAAGAGCTAATTTTTAATATCTTACACAGATGACTAACACTAAGACTGGCCTTTTAAATTACTACATCTGTAGTACGCAAACTGCAGAAAACTACAATACATCTTTAACTTTCAAGAGGGTTAAACTCCGGCCTTAAAGGCAGACAGTAACTGATGGCAAGCTCGTGTGAAGACTCGTAGCAAGAAGGCTTTCTTTTCTTCCTTCTTCTCTTTGGCAAAAAGCCACAACTTAAATACTTAAGCGTTAGCAAGTACAATTTGCATAAACATATTCACGCATTAATTCAGGCTGGAAGTGGAAAATAAGACATGATAGTAAAGTTTTAAAATAAAATAAACGTTAGTGAACCTAAAATCCTTACAGTGTTACCAATTTTATGTTCCACTTGGCGTGTTTCTCTTCTGTTTTCAATCTTTTATATATGTTTTCATTATAAAGTGTGGAGAATGCCAATTCTTAATTTCACGTCAGCATAATATTTCGACAATTAAGAAACAATCATTTAGTAGTTAATCATTATGATACATCCCCAACAGTATACAGCAAATGCTAACTAAACATCATAAGATGACAGCTATGAAACTGAAGGCTTTCAGATATTGGGGAGAGGGAAGAAATTTTTCAATTGACAAAATTTGTAGAGAAACTGTACTAAATGAAGATGATATAAAAGAAAATTTTCCATTGTGAAGAGAACACCCAAATCAACTAACAGACGGTGAATACTGATAGCAAAAAAAGTGAGACAGGTTGTTAAGAATGAAAAAATTTCGATTGATAATTTAACGGGAATACTTGATACGGTAATTACAGGATTTGAACAATAGAATTTTTTAACTGAACAAGAGAATATATCTAGCTATAGAATTAAAGAGAAAGCATCACTGCAAAAAATGAAGCAACTTAAACACTTTGCACTGACAGAAATGTTTAATAAAGCAAACTAATTTTCTTTTCTTTCTTTGATTCCTTCAATGTCACAAATGCTTCCTTTATTTGATAAACCATTATTTCATATTTCTAATTTCATAATTCTACATGACAATGTTACTAGACTGAAACTGGTGATCTAGTACCTGAAAAAATCTCAAATCTGGAATCATCAAAGTCCAGACAAGTTCTGTACTGTTGGACTCTGTAATGTAAGTTTTCTACTTGTAGTCACAGACAGAAATGGGTATTACTGCCCCATGTTACTTCTACAGAATATGTGTACCTCATTTTGCCAAAGACTGCAAATAAAACTTAATTTAAATGAGAATTACTAATAGAAGCAGTTTTCATGTCATTGCTTTACTGATGTCATGTCATTGCTTTTACAGGTTCACTCCTAAGGTCTTTCTTCCTACTCCTGGCTTGTTACTTCCTTGTTAATTTTGATAAAAGCTGCATCACTTATGCATATAAGTTTATACTTTGACAGCTTTACTGTCAAGTACTTTTCGTAGCAATCAGTGATACTACTTCAATAAATTTTGTTTTATTGTTGCCTTCTCAATTAGCTGAAAGAGTAACAGAATAGTCTTCTGAGTGACAAGATGATTTTTTTTATTATTTAAGATCATTGAGCTTAAAAAACCTTACAAAAGCTGAAGGTTCTAACCAAATATTTCAGGCAAGTTTGAACTCAACAACATTGTTTAAGTTCTCTAGTAAATATTATTCACTATACTGTTTTCTTTTTGTTTTGAATACAGATTTACATAATTAAGAGAACTTAGTTCTTTTATTTTGAATACAGATTTATAACTAAGAGAACTCTCCACATCATAAAGCTTAAAGTTAAAATCTTAATAATATTTCTCTATTAATTATAATGCTGTATATTCCTCTTACTTGTACTTTTATTTATTTACACTTATATTGCTTTTAGAGGAATTGTGATCTGGAATTGATCATTCATGTCATTTTCGTTACCATGGTTAATCAGGCATTTACTGTAAATTTGAATAGAGCAAAGCAGATGAGAGCTTAAGCCTGCTCCAAAAAATATGAAATAAATTATGCCTAGTTTTATTTAGACACATTCACCATCTTTCAACAGATTTATACAACTGAAACCACCACACACATGAAATTTCAACAATCAGGTATATTTTATTCATAAAAATAACAGTATATTATACACATATGTTAAAAAATAATAATTGTGGTTAAGCTTGAATATATCATTAAACTGCAATGTAGACAACTGTGAGATTTATACTGCTTTTAAGACACTCACTGAAATTAATATGAAGCACAATTTATCATGTACACCATATCCACAATAGTTGTCACTCAGCCCAATCGTTGGTAAAAGACAGATATTTTTAATTCCCAAAAATGTTTTAAATGATGCAAATATTCATGTTCTGGCATATTTAAATTTAAAAAAAAGTTTTACAAAAATAACAAAATCTAACTTTTTATACACTCGCTCATAGGAAAATGTTATACAAAAACCAAGATATTTAACATTCATGTTTCTAATAATATATTTTGAAAACTCGGGAATCATACACAAATAGCAAACAGCAATATTTAATACTAAAAAATTGTCTGTTTTTAATAGATTAAGTGACAAGCACTGATGTGTAGACTGTCGACTGACACAAAAATTTAAAGGAATCTTCATTTTCATCCCAGAATCCTTGGTGAAAGTTCTTTCCATAACGATTCTTTAAGTTATTTTTAAAAATCAATAACAAAAATGCTGTATTTCAGAAAATAAGGGAAATAATTTTTTGCTACTGGAAGATAAGATAACAAAATCATAAAAAAAGTCTTACAATATATTATATTTGGTATACAATGAGAAAAAAAGAAAATAAATAATTTATGAAATTGAAAAATGCAGTTTTTGCTAATATTAAGAGAAGACATGTTTATAGTTCAAAATAAAATAATAAAATAAGAAATTTTAATGTGAAACACAGATCCACTAACTGAATGATTTTAGCCTAATATCTGTTCAAAATGTTTGGCCACAATTGCTACACATAATTGTGTTCATAAAATAAGGTCTTAAACTCTCTTACTATTGTTGGTGTTACACATGCACTGACATCTAATGCATGAATGAGCTTGTCTGTATGTCTTGTTGAATCCCTTTCGTAAACTTTGTTTTTTAGAAAACCCCAGGGGGGAAACATCTAGCAACTCATTAAGGAAGACAAAAATGATTTTCAGGTGCAATAAAATCCTTAAAAATTTCAAAATTAAATACCTTGATAAATTTTTATGATAAGTAAGTCAAATGTTTTGCAGCAGTCACAACACTTTCCGCAATGTAAGTATACAGACAGAGAGAACATATAAAAAATAAGATTTTGTAATTTTTATAAAACTGATATTTTTAGACTACAAAATGGCAAAGCATGAATACTTGCATTATTTAAACACATTTCTAACTATGACCCAATGGTGGCAACAATAAAGGCCGGGTTTGGACTTCCATGCATACAATACGAATTTACAATGTAATAATTTTTAACATCTCTCAACTTTTCTCTGAGCCGCAGCACTTACTAGATCATGCATGAAGTGCTATGCTTATACAGTACTTATAACTTTAATTACCATGCAAATTTCTTTTATTATTTATCAGCACAAACTAAAGATCATGAAAATCTTTTGAGATTATTCCCATAAAGGATCTTGATATCAGGTTCTCATCCCAAATTCCTACCTGACAACCAATGCCAAACAATCAAGCCATTCACAGGTAAAAACAGAACATGTAATAATTTCTTCTATAATAACCAAAACTGATATTAGAAAAGACATCATATTACAATCAGTATCACAACGTATCAGCAAGAATGTACACATCACTGCAGCATCTCGACTTCCGATGGCTCATTAATTATCAATCCTACAATTCTTTTGATATCATCTTTGGCCATGATGAAACTGATCTAAAACACAACCTAAACTAAAAAAGTGGTTCAAATTCACTTGAAAAAAAAGCTCCACACATAGAAAGAGCACAAAGAAACTCTTCCCTAGAAAGAGATAAAAACTTAACAGCAAGGGAGAACTTACTTCTTAACATGAAAATTAATTACACTTTGAAGTCCATGAAATAAATGAATAATGGCTCTAAAATAAATTATTTAATTTAATTATTAATTTACATTGTTGGCACCCCATTAAATGCCCATAAATAATTATTAAGCTTTCTACACATACTGAATATTTTAGAGAGCCTTGCAGCTGTTCAAAAACACAATCAGTTTGACGAACATTACCAATGTCAATGCAACCAATGCAAATGGCCCTAATTTCTGAGACCATTAAGAAAAAGAGAGCAAAATATTTTGTATGGTTTAAATGCAGTCTTTTGTATTCCTAAAATAGTTCTAAAGCTTACATTAATTTCTGCTTATAAGGTATTTTATGACCTCCCCCCATATAAAATACTGTTAAAACGAAAATTTTAAACACGCCAATGCATTCCAAAGAAATAAATCTTCCCCTAAATAGCTTAAACAGCCCATTTTGACAGCTTTAAATAAAAAAATTTAATACAACTGTGTATGTATATGAAGTTATAATTTCCAACCTGAAAAAATAAAATAACATTCAGTATCATAATAAACAGACAATACACTTAAATATACTTAAAACTGATTTGAAAAATAGAATGATTAACTTACCTGTAATTTTAGGAGATTTAAACAGGCTACAGCAATACATTCCTTTTCTAAACTAAAGGAAAAACTTAAGCTGCCATCAGATCCATCAAAAATTAATGTCAGGAGTTCATCGAGTAACTGGAAAGTAATCAGGCAAGCATCAATGACATAAGGAAGCTTGAGAGATATACTCTTCTGTTCAGTCATGGTCCATATTATAGTCTGAAAAAATTAAAATGTTAATATGAATTAAAATAACATGCTGAAGGATAAATGCAAAAGTTACTATACCAAGAAGAATCAGGAGGTGTAAAAATTTGCAGTTTTGAAGGTTAAGCAGAACATTTATTTTTCCAGCTGCAGAAAAGCGAAATTTTTGAAGAAGAAGCATATGTTTTGCAATACCAACAGATAAAAAATTCGAGAAAGTTCGAATGAAACACATGCACAAAGTCGCAGAACAAAAACTGGTACCTTAAGCAAAGCAATAGAATAAATCACTGATATATCAAGAACAGCCCTACTGTCCATTTCCTAACATTTAAGATCACTTCAAAAAATGTTGTCTTTCAAAGAGGAATAGTAGGAGGTTATACAATTGATACTTTGGGATGATGCCACAATCTGGGTTCATCAAGATTTTTTTACTGTGTTCCTAAATAATCTACATATCAGATATTGATCATATTCTTTGCTTAAAGCTTGGCCCCCTCCCTCTCTCACAAGTTTTAGTTTAGCAACAAAAAAATTCTGAGAAATATTGTCAAGAGTTTTTTTTTAATCTGATATATGATGTAACGAATTATATGTCTCAAATAATTTGACAATGGCATAATTCAGTGTATTAAGATTTCAATACTTACTCACAATGTAAGTTTAAAAAAAAATACTATCCTGAATACCATAAATTACCTGTCATAAGCAGTAATTCAAATACTTTCAGTGATATTTACATTTAAATAACACGGCTTTCTGATTTTTAGATGACTTTGAACATACGCTTCAATTGAAACCTGTTAGGTTCACGTAAATTATTGGAGGTTCCTTTCCTAGGTTAGTGGTTTTTGTGTGTGTGTACGTATCAATGATTCTGATTTATTAATTTGTTGTCCACTATATCATATAATAAATACTATTCACAAGACTAAATTCAGGGCATACAATAGTAGTCAACAAATGCTCAAAACACAGAATTATGCCCATATCATTCTTCAGTAAAAAATTACAGATGCTCACCCCCACTTTACAAGTTTCACAGATACAAATAAACCCATTCTCGAAGAGTGAAATTTGGCCTCATTTTTCCAGAAAATCAAGACCTAAAGTCTGCTAGGCACAATGCATCTTATTTACAATAAAAGGGAACAAACTAGTTCAGACAAGTTTAGTTACTTGTTTTGTTAAGAAAGCCACTTCAGAAATCAGTACTGCTAGCCCATCTAATATCTAAAGGGGTGAAAAGAAGGTAACTAAGTGCATAAGATACTCCCCCCGTTCTAACTTCAAGTCATGTTTCTTTGTCTCCTAAGAAAAGTAGTCTGGACTTAAAGTTTTCTGGTTCTTTGCCTTACTATAAATTTACTTGATTTTCAAAACTGTTTGCAAAAATTAACAGCAGAGCAAAACCTGGTAAGGGTTTAAACAAAATTTCTAAGTAATGATGATTTTTTAAACTATATCAAGACTACAAATGATGAACTTTCAATTGCCATGTTAATTTGGTTGCCATAAAACATCCTTGTTTGATATCAAAAGACAGATAAAGAATTAAAATTATCATTTACTCATATGAATTACTTCACTTCTTAAGCGGAAAACTGACAACCTGGTGGTCTACTGACCATTTCTAGATCAGAAAAGAGTCAATTTGGGAGAGGGCTTGTAAGATAAATGAGATGAAAAGCACAGTGTGATCTGTTTAAAATACTGACTTTTGTTTTAGCCATTCAACTAAAATTAATAATAGAAGGCACACAGCATTTTCCTCTAATCTTCATGCTTGAAATAACTGCTTGCTTTACTGACTGATAAGTGACTGTTGTGAACTTAAAACAGAAGTTAATTTTATACTTTTTATTTAAAACTAGCATTTCACTCACGGCTTCACTTCAAACATTAAACAAAAAGCATTATCTCTCTTTCTATCATACAGACTTTTAGCTTAACAAGGTGCGAACAGACACTCATTACAGGTATTTCAAAACTGATTAGACAACAGAATGATGTCAGATGAAAAACATCTTGCTCAATTTTTTAAACAAAATATGGTGTAGGGTACATGTATGAAAGTATGTGTACGTTGTTTTTAATGGAATTTTCAAAATGAGCTTGTTAACTTCTGGAGAAATTCAGAACCTTTGAGAAATCTTAAAACTATTTCTGACTAAAAAAGAGGTGCTCTTTTCTATCGAACAGTAATCAAAACCACACAAGACATCTGCAAGAAACAAATAGTCTTAATTCTCAGCCATAAATCCAAAAACCAAGACTGTGAATAAATGTGACCAAGTGAATCAATGCTTCAGTCAGTGCATAAAGTTTATTGGAAAAGATGGAGAAAAAAATACCTGAAGAAATCGAAACTCTGAATAAAATAACATATCTCAAAGCTATGATAATGATGCAAATATGCATAGTGAAACAAACCAGGTTAGAATCCACATTTTAAAAGACTCAATGTACACTGTGCCCCCCACAAAGAAAAAAAAAAAAAAGAACGAGAGAGAGAGAAAAGAAAAGGAGAGAGATAGGTGTCAGATTTTAAATTATGACCAAAGGGGCATTTTTTAACATTTTGTGCGCTACCTTTATTTATTAAATGTCATGTTCTTCATACTTAAATCATAAAATTCAGTTCAAGAGCAATATCACAAAACAATTTTCAAATGAGCATATCTTTCGAATTTCCGACACACATTCTTACGCACTTCAGATAAAAAAGATTTTTCTGTACAATGTTCCATTGCTTGTTTTGAAATCCTAGAGTTTGTTAATCAAAAATTAGTTAAAGTTTCACAAAATATGAAATCGATAATAAAACAAACTCCAAATTTCAAATTTGGGCTTCCAGATGCCCATATTCGGGTGGAAATGTTGAATATTCAAAATTTGATGGCTCTAGGTACCGCTGTTTTACTACAATGCGAGAAACATACATACATGTATGCATATTTTTCATTATTTAATTTATTTAAATATAATACAAGGAGATAATATTTGTTGGCAATAATTTGAAAAGTGAAACAATGCTTTTAGTGAATCAATGCAAAATGCCAAAACGAAACTAATAGTCCTTCTGGGCAAATTGCCCATTTGGAGGAAAAAAAGGGGGAGACAGTTCTATACCTCCCGTTCTACTGGGCTGATTGATGAAATTCAACTTGCGTTTTTCATGTCTCAAAAGCGCGACTTAGGATATGTATCAGATTTATACATAGCATTGTTCTAATATAGGTATTTTGACACAAAATCAGACTTTTTCTGAAATGACATGCTAATTTTTTTTCCATGTTTCAATTCTAAGACTCAAATTATGCCAAACTGCCAAGTTTTGTAAAAATCGCACGAGTTGTTTTGAAAAAATTAGCTCTTAAAATTTTAGCTCCTTAGTGTTAATTGAATTTGGCATATATATTTACTAATCTCTCTTTTTTTTTATTAAACTTATTTGATTCTTCCTTTGACATTTCGAAATTCAGGTTCGTTCTAAATAAAAAATCGCCCCTTTTTATGATTTATTTTTAAAATAACTTTTATTAATTTTTTTTTAAAAAAAAATTTGAATTATAAAATTTTTACCATCTTAAAGTAGATATATTTCGAAGCATACCTGGAAAAAATTAGTTTTTGTTCAAAATTTACAAAGATATACATGAATTTATATATTGGTGCATTTTGAAATTTGGCCTATTTGTTGAAAGCAATAATAGCATCAAATATGACTTAGGCGCTTTGTTAAAATTATTTGAAAGTAGGAACGATGTTACTTTTTTTCCGCTCATGCACAATGTAAAAAAGAAAGGAAAATAGTGTGCCATACTTAAACGACGGGGCAGTTCGGGAATGGCGAACAATCACCCCGTCTTACCTCACCTTTCTGCTTCTTGACCTTCCAGAGCCTTAATTTCGTCGGCAATTTCCTTGTAGCAACCATTGCTGCCAACATCTTTGCACAGCAGTGTCTGTACACTGCAGGTGGCGGCCTAATGCTCGGTATGACCACCCAGCTTCAAGCAATCCTACCATGAGACCACATTCGAAGTCGTTTAGTTGTCTGTAAGTTCTTTGATATTGCTGTATTGGCATTTTTAGTTGTTTCTTTGCGGAATTACAATGGCAGCAACAAAAATAGATAAATTTCCCCACCTCGGTTACTGGTTTTATACTTTGTGAATTACGCAGTATGATCGCAATTCCTGTTCATTTGCCTTGAAACTTTCATCATTTGCATGTTTGATCAAGATGTTTTTGCATACCAAATTTCGTCACAATCGCAAAAATCCTTCTCGGTGCTTCAATTTCTTTTGCAAAAGACTGTATTTAATAACTGAGTAAAAAACTCACTGTTGTTGGGTGAATGTTACACAGGATTCTACAAGTTTAGTTGTGATTGGCTAAAAGAATTCTAGCAGACTAGGAAAGTATCAAGTTTGAAACAACTGTTAAAGGATTTTTGAAGTGTGAAATATCCATAGCTGATGGCTCTGAGGATGCCATGCTATGAAACTGTGGTGTCACAAACAGTGATAGCAAGTAAGAGGTACTAAACACAGAAATATGCTCCGTTAGACAACAAATAATAATTTTGCTTCTGTATAGTAACACCGTTTTCACATAAGCTGCATTCACACCTCCGAAAAAGTATTGTTGATGGTAGATAGGGCTATCTGTGGCTTATCCTCAAGAACTTTTTTTTTAATTTATACGTAAAAATTAAGGGGGGTTGATACATGTGAGAATAAGATAAGTGCTAAATTAGCATAATTATAAATCAGCCACCCTAATGGCACAGTAGTCAAGAAACTTATCACTTAAGCCTCAGACCCAGTTTCAAATTTCAGAGAAGGCAATGATGTCTATAAGTGTACAGGAACTTTGCAGCATATACTCAATAAATATTGAAAAAAATATTTAAAAAAAAAAACTCAAAATGCTTTCAAGGTGAAAGTCTTGAGAGGATGGTAAAGAGTTCCCCAAAGAGTTCTCCATGAAAACTCGTACTGTCATTTATAAAGTGTTCAAACCATTGACCAGTGATAGACGCTACCACCTTTTCATCCTCACCATGATAAAATTTGTAAACCCAATATGGCTCACATGCAAGTTCAGAAGACTAAGTAACAACAATATAAATCAACATACTCTACCTTCATCACTAATGTCAAAACTTAATTAATGATAAAATCATTAAACACATAATTTTTTTTGTATTTTTTCCAATATTTGCAATAAAATTCTTTTTTATCTATGCGCACAATATCATTTTAAGATCAGCACTACTTCAATTTAGTTTTATATTTCTGTAAAGTTCTTCAGTATCAAATTGTATCAAGCTCTTTAAAGAAACTTACACTATAAGAAACTCAGAGCATATTTCCGATAAATATCTTCCTAACATATGCTGCACTTCAAAGTACTACATTCTTGACTTCTTTAATATAATTTACCTTCCAAGTAAGAATTAAGAAGATTATGAAAGATATATTTTCTGAAGTGTATAAAACACATCTTTCTACCTTACAGATTTTACTCTAAGCTAATGTGATGTACAACAATTTATAACATAGTAACTTACTTGCATTACACCACAACAAGCACCAACATTTTTTCCTTTAAAAGATGCAATTAGTCCAGGTCCTGGCCCACTCAAATCGCCAAGCTGTTCACAGTCATTTACTCCCCATCCATACACTTCTCCTTCTTCTGTTACAGCTATGCCACTACTTAGTCCTACACTTACATCAACAATCTTCTTCCCAACAAGACTTTCCATAAGTTTAGGAAATTTTCCAGTTTCTTCACATACATGTCCTAAACGGGAATTATCAGCTTTACCCCTATAAAGAATTGTCAAATAAAATAAAAAGCATAAAAGAATATTTTAACATCTTAATGCAATCACTAGTGTAAGACATTTAAAAAAAGAAAGGATGACAAGCACAAATGCAGAAACCTTTTCAAATTTTTGCTGCTGTTCTTCTTACACGGAATTTTAAAAATATATGAGAAAAATTATTTTTAGAAAAGATTACTATGATTGCTGAGATTATTTTCTTGGAAAAGATTTTGCTAGGGGCTTAAAAAACTTTATGCACTGCCGTTTTATATATAATTCTATGTAACAAAAATAAAAAATACAGAAAATGAATGCACACATGCACATGTATGAGAGGTTCACTTTCCTACACAAAAGCAAATGCTGTTTTTCAACATTACATAAAGTTTGAGAAAATGAAAGTCAACATTAACAAAAATATTAAAGCAATAAAAACAGAAATCTGCACACTATTTGCAGTGTTTCTTTGAACAACAGCCACTACTCGAGCAAAATTATTTTGCAGAAAGTGAAATTTTCTCATAACATAAAACAATGTCACATTATATTTATCCACCCCATGTTTTTGTCTCATGCCATTTCTTATACACTTATGAACATTTATTTTTATTCATTTTATCCCAGAAATATTTACACAGTTGAAACTTATTTTAATGATCCCTTGCAACTGGTACAAAAGGAATGTTATAACAAGAATTTGCTATAGCAAAAATGGATTTAAAATAGTCTCGCCAGCCAAGGACTTTCAGTACTAACCATAGTAACGGAACTGCTAATTTCATTAAATTGCATATACATATCTTTATGATGCACTATGTTCGGCAATGGAGTATGCAGTAGCAGCATTATGCTAGGGGGCTACATTATGTTACAGGATTGCAGTTCCTCAGTTTAATGCAGCAAGGCGATATGATTTGCTTGACTATCCAGCTGATCTCGCATTAATGTTTAGCATTATGCAAGTAACAGCCAGTTTTGCTCATATGTTAGCAGGAAGAATGCAATTGATTCTATAATACTGCATATTAAATAAAAAATTAATGAGTACATACCAGGTATAAACAGATCCATTTCGTGCCAAAGCAACACACATCTGTAAGCCGCTGAATACACGACAAATATCAATCCCAGTCAATTTGTCAACTACCTTAGGAGTACTTAGTTCACAGTTAGTTCGACCAGTTTTCCCATAGTCCTCATCCCCCCATGCAAAGACAACACCTACAGTTTAGAAAAGTAAAAATATAAAATAAAAATTAAACAGCTAAAACAGTTGTCATAAAAAGCACTTTCAAGAAAACTAACATCGGTGCAACAATAGCTTGGATATAAAAAGTTATATGCAAAGAAAACCATTTTTACTCTAAAATAAAATTAAAAAAAAAAATCTTCAAGAGCAAAAAGCTAATTTTTTAAAATAAACAAAAGGACACTTCAATGACAATTTTGAAAAAAGAATTTGAGATTTCTAGACGACCATTTCAAGAATAGAATTTTGACATGATAATATATATCAATGCAACAAATCTACACCACATCATTCTAACATTTGCTGGAAATTCGGAAAATATTGAGAGCTTTGTAAGACTTAAAAATTTCATTTCAAACTTATGAATTAAACTGCATTCCACTAATATTTAAAATTACACCCCCCCCACACACAGTATTAAGTAAATATCTGTATGTTCCTTGGGTGCATATAATGATTCCTTGCAATGAATAATGGAGCTATAATAGAATCTGCAGTTTTACAGCAGATTCGTGATATTTAAGAAAACATAGAAAAGAATGTTACTAAAAGTTATAGAATTTTCCATTATCTAATTCACTTTACCCAGAAGAAGTGAAATCCTTGAAGTACCTCTGTAGGAGGATCTAAAAATCTTAATTACTCTATATAATGAAGCACTGCATACGTGCATGAGATAGTTTAGTTCAGTCAGACTTAAGTTTACAATTTAATTAACAATGAGGAATTATACTGGCTTTTTGAATTGTTATCAGTATTTCCCCCAGTGCTTCTCCCTGTTGAATCCGGAATAGCAAATCATGCTCTCAGAAATTAACATAGAATCTTTTCTTTCATAAAAAGAATTTTTCAACAGCACCCCCCCCCAGTAATATAATTCTGTGCTACCATTCTGCACTCATAGTAAACATTGTTAAAACTCTAATAGTTCTGTTAACATTTTGCACTGATAAATTCCTAGCAATCAAGTTTTTGTTCTCTTGGCTGATGTTCTTGGGATAAATATGAACATGCAAATGCAAAAACTAGTATCAAGCAAGGGATCCCCATAACTGTATAGAAAGAAGAAATAATGATAGACATCACCCAAAGCAAGAACTTTCTTCTGTTATCATTGCATGCCATGCAGCAGATAAAAACCTTGTCTACAGACAGAAAAGAAGACAACTGTTGTTACTTTCCAAAAGAAATATTTTAATAACATAAAAGCCAAATTTAAAAGGTGTTCAATAGAAATTTGGGAAAAATTACATTTGTAATATGTAAGATTACATCAAATGCCACTAAAGACAAAATATGATAAAAATTGCTAGCTAAGTGGGGCAAAACAAATATGGGTACCTTCGGCACCTATGCAAATGATATCTTCAACTGCCACTCGTTTTTTTCCCCCCATCTCACCCATATTACTAAGAAGTTCTTTAAAATGAGACACAGTATTACACAGTAACTCAGGTAAATTCTATTGCCAAAGCACATTCAGAGGAATTTTTATTACTAATTATATTATTATTTATATTAATTGGATACAGGAGATAACTTTAGAAAAACGCAGTAAGCATGAAAAGCTTACAAAGCTTCAATAGTACTGGCACTTGAGGTAAAATTCCTTAAAGATTACTAAAATTTACAGTTTGAGATATAATAGCAAAATACTCATCAATACTTTTCAAAAAATGGAAACAGACACAGCCAGGCCACTCCAACTTGCTTTGTTTGATTGCACTGATAAAGTAAAAAAAAATCTTTACACTGCCATATTTTCTACATACATTCAGACACAAGTGCTGTCAAAACAATGAGAAATAAAAATTTCAGGCATGTTTTTCTTCATGTATGAAGACACAGCATTTTATTAGGACTCTCATTAACAGCTTTGAAAGATATATGCTGATATCATGGGACATTTTACAAGAAATACTGAGACTTTTAATCTACCTAAAACCTGCAGTGGCAATATCAGTATAATAAAGTACTACAGAAAATACAGTAAAATCTCTTTACTACAGAAAGTCTGTAGTAAAGAAAGCTGTAGAGGTTTAAAGACAGAACATCTGCCAGCACAAAAGAAATTAGAAATTAAATATCATGAAAGCACATATTCTTCATTAAAAAAAATTCATTATTTTAAATTTTCTAGAAAATGAAGGATAGTTAAGTGAGCTCATTCTTCAGTTTCAGGGAGTAAAATAGAAATTATAAAAAGCAAAAGAGAATGCTTAAAAAACTCTGAACCTATTAATCATAAGCCATTACAAGATATAAAGATGTTTGTAAATAATAATACATTTATTATGATAACAAAAGGCAAGGACTAAGAAGTATTCATTGAGAGCTTTGACAGCATAACAATTGCATTGACAGCTTTACAAATTACATGACATTAACTCGAAGACGTTCGGAAGAAATGCCATCTGTCTAAATATCACAATGTATGGATTCAAACACATCAGATAGTTGAAGAATGCGCAGTTCATTGTCAGTAAATTAAATAATTCCACAGATATTGCTATAAGACAGTAGAGACAATTAACAGTGCATTCAGGAAGTACTAATTTTTTTTTTTTTTTCTGTTTGATCACTGACAGAAGTAAATACCAGTTTGATCACTGACAGAAGTAAATACCAGTATGATACTGCCTGAGCTTGGACAGCTCATTTTCTATACAATGTAAACTGACAGACTTTGAAGATAGATAGAATATCAGTGTAAGAGAAAATGAATGTTTTCATTTAGTTTACCTAATGCATTAGCATTCAGTCTATGCGTCTAAACTCCCTGGTTCTCATGAACGAGTAAACACCCACGTACTACTGACAAACTTGCTTATGTTTAAATATGACTTCGGAGACTTCAACATCAGTGTCAGTAAAATATATGTCAACAAGTATTACTTGGAAATCTGTAAAACGTTTTCATAAACTTGTACTTAAAAATATTACTAACCTTCCCCACCCCCAAAACACAGACACACACAAAATCAAGCTTACAGGCTTATTTTCAATTAAAAAATTCAATTCTTTTTAGCAGCAGGAAGGGAAAAAAACAGCACTGAGGGGACATTTATTCAGCATTTAAAAAACAGCATTGAGGGGACAGAAAATAGTCCTTTATTCTTGAAAAGCACCGAGTTCTCTGTCAAATCAAATCACAACATACGGTTGAATTTTGCTTAGCTTTAAGGACAAATTTATACTTTGTTAAGGAAATTTGATTTTGCTTGGATATGAAAAATTACTAACTTTATGCCACAGACCTACTAGTATTTAGAGTTTAGATTATGAAATGCACTATTATAAGATTACAGCTCCATAAAAAGTAACCTTTAATGCCACATCAGAAAAGAAACACACTCAGTATCACTTCGGTCACGCTAACTGATTTTCTTGCCATTAATAACTTTTAAGGAACATTGGTATTAGTTGCAATGCTAGTTCACTTAACCAGATAATTCTTAGCGAGACTACACCAGAATGCCTTAAAAAGGAACATGACACACCTTTAAATCAATTCACAAGCAGCAATAGTTCCATGTCATCCAAGGTAGCCAAAACAGAAAGCATGAGCCGAAGATACCATTTGCATGAAGAAATGCGTTGGAGGGCTCTCGGGATGTTGAAAACTGGTGTAAGATAATCCACTGTTGCGAGAGAGCTGAATGTGTTTGTAGTACCATTAACAGGCCTAAGATTTGTTCCCAAAGAGATCAAAACCCCTCTAGAAGATGTGGATCTGGACGCTGGAGGATTACCACAATAGCAGATGATCACTTCCTGTTGGTATGTGCATGACTCTATATATCGCTAACAGCACAACATGTGATGATCTATGCTGTTGTAGGATGCTCATATCTCGCCATGTGTCACGCTAAATACATGCAGATGGACCGTATGCCCGACGACCTGTGGTTTCTGTTCTTTTGTCCCCATCATACGTAAGGTGCGCAACTGAATTGGTCCTGTGAACATCGCAGTTGCACACTAGAGCACTAGGGCCACATTCTTTTTACAGATAGATGAGTCTCGATTTAACATACAGAACGCTTCCTAAAGGGCTATGACACAGCAAGAGCCAGCGACATGCTATCGGGCATCAAACATCATCAATAGACACCATTACAGAAAAGGGGGCTTACTTGCTTGGGCTGAGATGGTAAAGAACGACCACACCAACCTCTGCAGGATTCCTTGCAGTTCTCTGTCTGATATTGTGATGAAATTCTGCACCCATAAAGCTTGAATGGGTATCAAAGGGATATATATGGATGATAACAACTGCCCGCACAGAATTCGAGGTGTGCAGAGTTATCTGGAGAACGAAAACATTCTACATCTGCCATGGACTGTCTGATCAACGAACCTAAATTCCACAGCGCATCTGTAGAACATGTTGGGACAACAGGTAGTAGACTGCAGTATGCTGCCAGGCACCCTCCATGGGCTCCGACATGCATTAGAACAGGAATGGGTGTTGCTGCCTCAACAAGCAATCTGTAACACTATTGTCAGCTTGCTTACCGTTGTCAAGCATGCTTTACAGCTAGAGGGAATCATATCTGCTATTACTTTGATGTTTCCATTCCACATTCTTCTGACCCATACGGTCATTTGCAATGCGACGGCCATAGTAAATGTGTTTTTGTTTGTTTTTGCTCTATTGTTTGCTATGTGGTCTAGTATTACCACACCAACCTCCTGAACCAGTTTCATGCATATCCATTACACAGTTTTTGTTTTATTCAGTATTTTGCCTTTGTGGCTTATTTTTTAGCAGGCATGTAATGTATGTAATGGACTCATAATGTTTGGGAATGAGTGGGTTAAGTTATTGTAATGTAATTGAGTGTTTCTACTACAGATGTCACATTTTTGTCCCGATTTTGCGGAAATTGTTATTCATATTCTGTTCAGCCTGCCTCATTTTTGCTTCATTTTTGTCAGTTAAAGCTTCAAGTTTTTTAACCAAAATTACATCGATCTTGGTCAGAATACTAGCCAAAATCCTAAGTATTCCGCAAAACTTTTAGAACATCAAAATAAAAGGATAAAGGCTCAAATATTTAATTTACAAATGAAAGAGTTATGTCTAGCATCCCCCCCCCCGAAAAAAAACTGACTTTGAAATTTAATTCTTGGTTTTCAATGGCTGATCTTTACTTTCGTAGGAAAATTCCTTTTTACTTTTTGTGGCCTTAAAATTTTTGGACATTTGAATTTCACACTTACTTCCAAATAAGATGCTAATTCTTTTGCATCTACGAGCATGTCACTGAAGCCTTTATCTGATCAGTGTTCTTTTAAAAAGGTATTCAGGTTGTTGAGACTTTCGCAAGCCTGTCAAATTTTGAATTTTTTTGTACCACAACACTAATATATATTTAAAATCATTAATTTTTAATTTCTTAAGAAATAGCCACATGTTTTTTAGAGCTATCAAAATTATTTGTAGACAAAATTTCCCAGAAAGTAATGTAAATTTCCCCTAACTAGAATCTTAGATGTTACGGTATCAATTCTGCTAGACCATCTGGGGCCTAACAAAGGTTTTTAACATTAAATATAAACTGTTATTTTTCAAAACAGGCCACTGATTGGTTGAATAGAAAAAAATATATATAGTTCTTGAATAGCTCAGAAAATTTTGTACTAAACATATTGGATTTTACAGTGTCATTCGTGACAAGGTTTAAACTGCAGTTACAGAAACGTAAAAATACTGATCGTGAATTAATGCCTAACATTCTTTTTTTGTGCACCTTGTCATTTACCCTTCATATTTCAACACTGTCATATACTTATCCAAATTATAAATATCTAAACCATAATTTCCTAAAGTTCTCAGTAAAAAGTTTCTTAAATATTCACCATTGTATAACTTACAGGATGGAATGTTAAAAAATGTTCTTCAACACTAAATTAATTGTTTTTTAAATTAATGTATCTTAAGCACAGAGAAATTTGTTACTGATTGCACACATTAGGCGCATATTTAAGTTTGTAGAAAAATACTTTTCCTTTTTTAACTTCATTTAAAATATTACTTCTTATATTATCACCTATTAATGTAATCGTTATGTTTGACCTTTATCTCCAAGACAAAGTGGCATATTTTTTTTTTCGATCTATTAATGTGTACAGACATGATTCAGTCAAATTCTGCTGTTATGCCTTATAAGTTAAAAAAATATCCATTATATTTCTTTCAAAAAATATGTCGCTAGGGCCATGAAAAGCCAAATTTTATTCACCCAAAAACTGAATTGCATATATTTTTCTTTCAATGAATGCCAGTGTTTAGTTTCACTTTTGAATAAATTTTGCATTTCAGAATCCATGGTTCAATTAGTTTTTAATCTTTCTAATAAATCTGACCAGAAACATAAGTTTTGGAAATCAGATTTACTTTTTTCGTGAATTTTTAAATGATGCCATTCATTGAAACTGTTTTTGCTACTTAATTTAGTGTTTTTACAAGTCAATGGATTATTAATGTCCCTGAATATTAAAAAAGAAAGAAAATGACATTTTTTTTTATATAGTAACCAATCTCGCTTAACCTTTTCACCCTTCGACAAAATTCAAGTGAAATATACAAAAGAAAACTTATGTCTGCTTTTGTGTTCAGTATACAGTTTTATTTGGATAATACATGGGACCTTTTTTGACTAGTTCTTGCACTTCAGTCAAAGACAATATACTTGGCCAAAGACTTGGATCGTTAGAAAGAGGTGAATACGTGTCTTCAGATTATTCATATCTTGCTCACTCAAACATGATGGTACTGACTGAAACATATCGAACCTGAATCTATCAAACCACTTACTTGCTTTCCTAACACTGATAGTAACTTTGATGCTTATGGAAATGGAAAAGCGCTGTTATCAGTAGAAGTACTGTTTGAAAAATCTGTGAGCTTCTGATAAAAGTTAGTAACTTTTAAATTGCTCTTCACCAAGTCTTCCTCCCATTTTTACTTGTAAGGTAAGTTGTGATAACCAGGCAACATCTTTTTTTTTTTTATTCTCTGGCCATCTAAATAAAATCACTAAAAGCTAGAAAACAAAGTTTTATTTCTGTTATGTATAACATAAAATTATTAAAGAAAATTCAAAATTTTAAGTTTTGGAATTACTGCAATGCCAAATTTCGTTACCTATCTAAAGAAATTAGGCAAACTGAATGTATAGTTAATGCTATGTAATTTTTTTTTAAAGTTGAATAAAGCATTATTATATAAACCTGAATTCACTTAATAACTTACCTTGTTTTTAACTATTTTTCACAATCACTATATTAGCACATCAGGACTTGCATGAATACATATATCTGGTACGTTCATACAATTCACGTGCATGACAAGAATGAAAAATTAATAAACCTGCACTGTCCGCAAAAGTCTTTACATAAACCTTAAACTGCACAAGCTTAAACCTGAAAACTTTTGAAAGAATGTCAAACTATGCACCTATTTAGAGGCCCTAGAGGAATAAGAGTAGTTCAATTTCACTAGTGGACGGTATTGGTAGATAATAAAATTACCCTTGGTGCGGTTGAACGCAACATGACCTCGCCCATATGAACGGTGCATCCCTGTTTCTGGCCATTACTCAGAGTCCAGTTCAACCGTACCCAGAAAAACATTAATGCTGTTTTTAATGTATTTCCTATGTTAATTCAAAAACGGGAATAAAAATTTTCACTCTATCACATTTTTTTAGCCAGTAAGATTTCTAACAACTCTTCAAAAAAGCTTGAAATACACACTTTAAAATCCAGCAGAGCTAGATTACTTAATATTAAACAGAGCACACTAGAAGCAGCTGCCTAAGCTCCAGCGATTTTTTTAGTATGGGTCACATATTACGATCAAATAGATGGCAATGAATGAATAACCTAGAACCTACTTTTAAAAAACATGACACAGATGGCAAAACAAATGAATAGATAAACAAGAAAAATGATTTACCATCTCTCAGTGCTTCACATAAAAACTGTTATGAATTTTGTAAATGTGTAAATAATTTTAGTGACACTATAACTGTAGTATTTTTTTAATAACGTAAAATGAAAATCTAAAGAAGCACAGCTTTTCAGAAACGTAAGAATACAGGGTAAGTCTACTTAACATTTGAATAAATGGCTATTTCGCTAAATTAGTGAGATATCAGCAAGCCGGTGATGGTTTTTGAAACTAATTTTTCTCGCCAAAAGTTGACAAACTTGCCGACATTCTGGTCCAGTCCTTGTATTACTGTAATTAGTAGTGGAACTGAATAACCGTAATTGATCCTTTATGTAAATGTATCTGGCCTTCACATGCCTTCCAATAATTTCCAGAAGTACCAGAGATTTCTCGGTGGCCATGGGAAATATAAGCCCGAACACAGCATCAGTTTCTGAGCAGCAGTTGTTTAGCTCAGTGTGAGTTCAGAGTATTCAGATATATCTGTGTTAGCTTCACTCTTCAAATGCACTTTGCATTTCATTGTGTTTAACTTTCTTAGTAGTACTTTGTTTATAGTAAATACAGCTGATTAACATCAGCAAGTTTTCATTTGCTTTATCATAGCATTTTATGAAAAATGGATTTTTGTAAATGTATAGATCTTGATATATACTTTTAAGTTTACATAAACAATGTATATTGTTTATAAAGTTGGTTATTGGAATATGGCAAAACTTGTGAGGGCTATCTACTTAAAAGGAGGGATGCCTTTTTGGAGGATTTCTTAAGGGCAATTGTATTGCATTTACATTAGACACAGGAAAAAACAACTAAAATCATCATGCTGCTAGCCTGAGTTCAAACCAAGGAAACTATCAGCATTCAGCAATATTAACCAACAGGCCATAAGTGGGGACATTATACTAAATGAAAGAATGTTATAAGCTTTTTTAAGAATATATATTTCACTTATTTTAGTATTAGATTAAGGAAACCACACGTATCTTGCATTATTATGCTGCACTTGCATTAAAATTTTGAGGTTCTGGATACAAGACTTTTCTTAATTCTAAGAATTAGAAAGCAGCACAAAGAAAGCAATTACAAAAAATAATATTTCTGCACAGCAAAAGTTAAGACATTATGGAGCAAAAAAATGAGACTATTTTTAGATTAAAACAAGAGAAGCTTGAAAATATTTTCAACTCATAATGAAAATTAATTTCTGTACATCTGATAATCTCATGCTCTGGCTAAAAAAAGGATAATGAATGCTATTGGATTTGGCATTATGATTTGAAAGTTATAATGTTACTATGACAGCAGTTTACACAAAAGTCCCATAATTTTTATGTAAATGAAACCAAATAGTCTAAAAAAAACTTTCCTAGAAAGACTCATTGACCCAGATAAGTTCTTTTCTTGCCTTCAGAAATTTTTTTACAGGATTCAAAAACAATTTAAATACTGAAACTCCATAGCAAATAAAAAAAATAAATTTTTAAAGCTTTTACGTTACCAGAAAAATGGTGAGTGTTTTAAATAACATAATTGAGTGTTGCACTGCACTTTTTATATTCCCAAATGACGTAATATTTTTAAGAAAATCTTCGAGCATTTTAAGGACATAAAACAGATATGAAAGAACATAGAAGGAGGGGATATAGTATGCCATTGAGAATACGATACAAAAGTATTAATGGATGCTGAAAAAACCAGATACTTACACCCAAAACATGTAAAAGCATTTATTTTCAGTATTTATTCCAAGAGTATTTATAACATTTCTATAATTAGTACTGTTTTATGTGGTTAATTATACTCTTTCCTCCCAAGTTTTAGCAATGAGATTTAATTATCAAAGCAAGATTTTCTTTAATTTGTTTTAAAAAGGTTTTACAATAAATAAAATTCTTATAATTTTCTGATGTGATAAACAAATATAAATATCTCTCCTAAAATTGGCATTAAAACAATCACTTAAAACACCAACAGCTTTCTAGTATAAGTAGTAACATATTAAAAAGAACTCAAAGACACTCTCCATATACACAGCAGAATTACTTGAATGAATGCATTAAAAAAACGTACTTCTTGCTAAAATAAAAATCTAAGGAGCCATGAGAATACAAATACTAAGCTACAAAAATGTGTTCGGAGTTACGATAATTTCAGCAATACATATCTACGTACCTGACTCAGACAGAGCAAGGGTTTGATGGCCCCCTATAGCAACATCAACAATCTTTACACCTTTAAGAGAAGCCACTAGTGTTGGATGAAGGCAGTCTTCACTATTACCTGTGGGAATGACATATTGAAAAATAAAAAGGCATATTAAAATGAAGTTAAAACAAATAAAATAATCTAGGTTGACAAACTAAAACCACTCTTTAATATTAGCATTTCAGAGGCTTTTGCAGATGGCCCATCTGCTTTAGCTGCTGGAATTGGAATGAATGACTCAGATACTAATTTGAATCTGCCATTACGCTAGTTTAAATTATTAGCACTTTCCAGCTGTTTCAAATTACCTCATATTAGTAGATGATAAAATTTAAGCTACTGACTTGAACTCCTTAAAAGTCTGGCGAGATAGAGAAGTGAGGCATGAGGTAGCAAAAACAAACATAAGCAATGTGATTTTACGCAGCCAATCAGATGACAGGTGTCAAACTTTTGTGAAAATTAGCCTAGGATTCCAAACAATTTCTTGAAGAGTCCAAATCATACAGAAACCATGAAATCAGCAAAGAATTCATCGATATATTACTTCCAAATGGTAAATAAAATTACTTTTCTTTTATTGCTGTTTCTTGCAGGCATAGAGGATTTCTGTATTTGTGAGGATTGACATCCAGCTGTATGGCAGATTGAAAGGAAGATCTCTATTTCAACATGGTCTTTTGATGATTTCTAATACTTCTCTAACTTAAAGGCTGCTTTTGCACCAGTGTTTGATGATTTTAGTTCTTTCCCATTTAACTGTACTCTTTGCAGCATCTAAAGTCAGTAATTGACCGGGACAAAGCACTTTTGATTTTCTGTTATTGAATTGTTTTAGCATTCATCATTAATCCATTCCAGATCTTTGCCAAAGTGGATATATAACAAACTTTTCAAGAAATAAAGAAAAAATAATGAATCCATTTTTAGGAAAAAATACCCTATTTTTATTACTAAAATACATATGCAGGGGATGAAATATATACTGTATATAAACAAAATAGTGTACATAAATGTTTTTCTGTTGTCCAGATTAAAAGCAATTTCACACAATGCTCTAGTGTCTCCGCATTAGCCTAGGAATCAATTTCACCCCCTTCAAAATGTAAGCCAATTTCATAGCACCTTTTTCACAATCACAGATACAACCATTCCCAGATACAGCATACAGTAACCAAATCCTGGATATACATGCCATCTTCAAATTTTTAACAATCTCTTCCCCCTCCCCTCCATGGTGATCATTTTTTCATTGCTGGACTCCTTAAAACAGAGGGTTGTTTACTGAATAGTAGCATCAGGCATACTGATACTCATGGTCAAAAAGAGGTAGACACGGGTAATGGCTCACAGGCATGACTCATCGAACTCAAGTCTTGTTCCAAAAAAATATCTTACACCAAACAAAACTTTTCACACCCAAACAAGACACATACCAAGATGGACATATTTCAAACTAAATGTATAGCAAGGTTAGCCCTGCATTTTATTCTAAGCCCAGATTTCCAGAATTTTATTATTTATAATGGCAGGAACATCTTCAAAAACAGTGGAAAAACAACTGATGAAATATATTACGAGAAGAGGAATATTTTGTTACACAAAACAAAGATGATTCAGGAACTTATTTGCTTTGCAGTATAAAACATTTAAAATTGTTTATTTTCCATTATTAATACTCATTATTAATATTATATATTAATAATGAAGGGGAATATTATTGATATTCAAAACAAAATATAACATCAATCATCACATTACAAAACATAAATCTTTCAGGGATATTTTTTTTTCTCATACCTTTAATAATACAAGAATTAACTTTTATTAAGAAATGGCTGCAAGAATATCAAAATATACTGTCACTAGTGATTTCACAAGAAATAGCATCATATGAAATTTGTTACATACCTGACAAATATATGAAACTATTTACTAATACATAAATTGTGAAAAAAATGTTTTATACTGCTTCCAAAGTATTTCATAAATTTAGTAATAAAAATCAAATAAGTGTGCAAAGGAAAAATATGCAACTCTCAGATTTTCTAGGCATTAGGTACATTGCAAACATTGAAGAATGGATTTCTTATCATAAGATTTAAAATGTATAATAGATTTTAGCTTGGCCTTTGATCCCAGCACCAAAATTTAGACTTTCACTTTTAGAAGAATGGGATTTGTTGCCACAAGCCTCATTAAAGCAGTTTCATTTATAATATAAAAGCCTGCTGTAAAACATCTAAAGTTATGTAAAATGACCACATTCATTAAGCAGGCCATTCTGAAAACATGAGATGCATGTTTTGCAACTTTTAGATTCATGTGCATATTGCAAAACATTTATCTCCTATTTATTTCATTATATTACTTTCAGCTTACATTTTTACTTATATTTATTATTTTCACAGTATTGGATATCAGGGTGTAATATTTCAAAACAATAAACAATTAATTTTTGAGATATCACATTTTGTGCTTGTAAGAGTAATTTTTGAGAACACTGTATATGTTCAGCTATTCAAAGCAAACTTACTGATATGAAGCAGTGCAAAATACACTACATTGTACCTTACAAAATAGAAATCAATGACATTAATCTGATGAATACTTGCATGAAAATAAACAATTCTAACAAAATCTGGAAAATAATTCCTGAAAAACTACAATTTATTAAGATCTCAGAAATCTTTTATTACGAACGAAAACAAAATCAGAATTCGTGAAAAATAATGCCTCTATGTGTTTTAATAAAGAGTTTTTTAAGATGAAATACTTTCATTATCTTGATTTCAAACTTTAACTTTGGAAACCAGGGAAAAGGAACAAGGAATAACCTAGGGCAAAATAAACATGAAGAAAATCTTGCAAATAATATTTAAAATTTTATGTCACTATTTACACTTACTCTAATACTCACAAAACTTATTCCAAAAAATTTGCTAACATTCTGAGATTAAAAAAATGATTTCCTTCAAAACAATTAAAAATTTACAGTTAACATTTGCCACCATAAAGCTATCTACTATTTAATATTACATTTCACACTTTAAATGCACTAGTATCACATAAGCTTTATTGACAATCATACTGTGAACCTAAATTGATAAATACTGACATGATATTTAAATGGACATTTAAGAGTTCAAACAGGTTTCGAACAATAATCTTCCTATAAATAGAAAAGGAAACTGGTATTTTTGCATACATAATTCATGATACTGAATGTGACTATAAAGAAACTAACAGCTGATAAAATCTGAGTATGATTTACAAAATATTTCCCTCTAATATGGACTAATTTATATCGTAGATTAAAATACTAATGATAAAGTTAACTGCTGGCTAGCCTCCACAAGAATGTCAAAATCAAACTGCTAGGCTGTAGAATTAAAGGTTTGTACTCATTTTTTTATTTTTATTTACTGAAACATTACATTTCATCAGAATTACTGAATTACAGAATTTCCTATTAAACTAGTAAATATATCACATAAAAAATGACACAATTTTCCTAAAATAGAAGTCACACTTAAAAGATTCAATAGTTAAACGAAGATCTCAAAACTATATTTAAAGCTGCATCAAAATTTAAATTATTAATTCAACATTAAAAAGTTAAGTTCATATTATATTGAAATTTTAGTATGCATTAGATCACAATTTTACCTTATCCAAATTCATACAGTAAGAAATTAAACTTGTAAACTCAAAGTAAACAGATTTAAAAACTAAATTTTAACATTTCTGAACATTAACTTTCCAACAAGTGACATGTATAATCATTAAAATTATTTAACATGAGAAAATACACAATACGGTACCATGTCCTAACATGCCAGCTTTACCAGAACCCCAAGTATATAAATCTCCAGAAGAGGTAATAGCTGCACTGTCCCCAACACCACTTGAAATGCGACAGATGAATTTTCCAACAAGGTCTTGAATGAGCACAGGATGAGGTAAGGACCTATTTACAATTAATAAAATTATGGAATTAATTCTGAAGAAATCTTCTCATTATGGAGATTATGAGTACTAAACATTTTTCCCACTGATTTCATACTAAATTACTAATTTCTTCTACTGCGTATTGTTTTTAAGCCTCAATCTTTTTTTAAACACATGAAATGCCCTTATTTCACATGTATAAGTCATAATATCTGGATATAATTAACAAACAATAAAATTCTAGTCATTTCTTGGGGGGGATATTTATTCATTTGCATTTTGGTATTCATCTTCTTTTATACAATATTTTCATTGCGCATGCATTGTAATGGAACCATTCTTAAACTCATCAACTATGGCTCAATTTACTAGGAAAATTCAAAATTGTAATATAGAAAATTAATCTTAGACAGTATACCACTTCCCCAAACTTTAACCCCCCGAGTGCTATGGGTTTGACACAGTGGCTAAATTCATTGATTATAACTGGTTAAATGCAGCATGTAAAAATAGCTGTAAAGCTAAATACTCATAAATCATATTTTAAAAACCCAAAACAAATCATAGTACAGTAGGTAACAGAGAAAATTTTACTTTAAAACAAATTCAGCTGCAATTTTTTATATATATATTCAAGCATTACAGCACATCACTATTAAAATCCAGCTTAATATTTTCCATGAATTAAGTAATACCAAAAGACTACCTTTACTGCTATTTTAAAAACCACAAGTATTTCACAATTTATTCTGAGCACCATATTTCTCCCTTTTGCATACTCCTCCTACATTTTATATTACTAGATTCAAAATTCTGATTTCTGGTAAATGCAAAATACACTGCTGGCCACCCAAATTGCAACACCAAAAAAGACAAGAGATATCACAAAATTTATTTAGTTGACCAAGTATCAAATGATTAAATTTATAGACTTCTGTAAAGTGTGGTTTCTTCCAGAATCAGTAGCCAGAGTAGCTGCCACTGTTGGAGATCACAGCTGCCACACGCCTTGGCACTGATTCAAAGAGACTTTGCATGTGTTCTTGGGGTACAGCAGATCAAGCAACTTCAACACGTTGCCAAAGTTGATCTGGTGTGGCAGCCTGGGATGAAATCTGGGTCAATTGTTCAGCAACCCCGGACCACGTGTTTTCTATCGGCGAAAGATCCGGAAAGCGAGCTGGCCAGGGAAGCAATTCAGTCTGGCGATTGACAAAGAATCCTTGGACAATGCGTGCCACATGTGATCACGCATTATTCTGTTGAAATATGGCTGTGGGCAAGCCCTGACGGTAAGGAAGGACAACTGCTCCAACATCTCGGAGATGTAGCGATGGCTGCTTAAAGTACCGGCAATGCGTACTAGAGGAGTGCGAGAGTGATATCCAATATCGCCCCATACCATAATACCGGGTGGAGGACCAGTGTGGCGGTGCATAACGAAGATGTTCAGCATCCTCTCTCCACGGTGTCTCCACACCCGAATACGACCATCATGACGTGACTGAGCGATCCGTCACTGCCATGCGCACAATGTTCCTGTCATCACGTGAAGTGATGCACTGAGGTGGATGCAAGCGAAAACGTCGGTCCGTCGTATCCTCCTGCATCCAACGGTCCCATAATAACATTACAGTTGTTTGGTTTCATCCAACACGACTACCGATTTCCCTGAAAGGTAATTCACACTCCCGGTAGGCCACTATCCTTCTTCTGTTGAACTCGGATACTTGATCAAACGATGATCGCCGTTTACTACGAGGCATAATTGATCGTTTTTTTGAAAAAAATCACAAGAAAAACACAATTGCCGAACTTAAATCGTCCAAAACTCCAAGCCTTAAATAGCACTTTGAAATGGCGCCACAGGCGTGCGTGATGATCTGAAATTCGTGATGTGCGCGTGATGATCTGAAATTCGTGATGCGTGCGTGATGATCTGAAATTCTAATTATTTGCATATCTCACCTCCCCTAATGCACGTTGTAAATTTCATGTTACTTGCATGCTTACTTCAGGGTATTGCATTTACGGTGGCCAGCAGTGTATATGGAGAGACGTAAGTACTCTCATAATCAATGAACCAACATACACCATGCCATGGCTATTACATTATGCAAATATATAGGATATGGTATATAGGTATATATAAATATATAGGTATGTAACACAAAATTTGGTGTAATTCAGTGCAGTCACATGCTCAGCAAGTGGTGATGAAATTTTAAACAAACAGACTTAAATAACAGCATCTTGTCAACTTCATATGAGCATGAAAAGCACCAGTGGATGCACTCACATGAAGCAAGATATTTTTCCCATGTCAGAGGCCATGAGTTGCTCATTAGCAGACTTCCTGGGTCTTTGCCGTTAGAATGAACATCACACGGTTGTTAGCATGCCATATAGCTTGCCACACAGATCATTCACAGAATATCTCCCACAGTGTTGGAAACACAACAATAGTGGATATGTCAGGGAAGCCACACACAGTGGGCAGGCTCAGCAAGGACCAGACAAATTATCAATATAGAAGGCTGAAATGTCATATGGTAAGCACGTACAGATTCAAAGGCAACCAAGTTCACTCTATGGGTAGTTGTAGTGACTCCAGTAGGCAAGATAGCCACTGTCAAACAAGCATTAAATCTGCATTCCTAGCACCCTTTTCAAGTTTTACCTTTCAAACTTGAGAACATGGGAAGCTCCATTTCTAATGGTGCCAAGCCAGAGCAACATGCAGAGCATGGACTGATAATCTGCAATATCCACTGATGAGTCATGTTTTGTTTTGAGATTGGATGTCCATCGTATCCATTTGTGAATATCCCTTTGCCAGTGTTACAATCCCAGGTTTGCTGTTGAACAGTATATGATCTCAAGCATTATGACCTGGATAGCCATATCCTATGACAACCGGATAATGAATCGTGGCGCTCTAATAGCCCAAGCAGTGATGTATACCATGTGCTTCCATTCCTTGCTGTGAAACTTGCAGCATTATTCTAGCAGGATACTGAGTGACTACAATGAGTAGAGCTGTTTCAGGATGGTAAACATGCCAATGGCCTGCCCACTCCCCAGACATGAGCACACCTGGGAGCATAAGAAATATAACACGGCATTGCAATTCAACAACCACAATTAATAAAAAATGCCATGAAATAACAATGGGCCTATCTGCCATAGAACAATATCAAGTGCCTTACTGAACTTAACGCTACACTATTGTGTGACTTGCATGACAGGATGTGGTAGTACAAGGACTTGATAAAGAGGACTGGAATAAAGTCCCCACATTCCTCACTAATTGTTTCAGAAATCATGTTTATCTTTTATACGTAGCTTCTGAAGTTGCAAGTATGGCTTGATTTCCATGAAGAATTTTATCTCTTTCTGTCTTATTTCTGTTTCATGACTTTTGCTAGAAATACTAAAAACAGATTTACTTGCTTTTGAATTAAAAGCTAGTAGTACCGTCCAGCCACTCCATACCTTTGCCTTTTTACTAATTTTACAGCTTATCTTAAATATGGTAACTGCAGACAAACATGCTTGTCCTCGGAATTAAGGGGGGGGGGACAAATAGTTAGTTGAACTGTTCATGATATAGAGCTAAGTTAAACAAAATTTTTTAAACGTTTTCTGGCCTCTTTTCTTGTTTTATACATAACCCTATTAATTTATTTGAATATTTTTGTAAACTTGTAATATAGAGGATTTTTCTTTTTGAAAACATTTTATTTACAAGTTGGGATATCTTGAATTTATTATTCTTAAATACTTGCATACTTTGGCATATGGTCTCCTCTCATACCTAGACAGGTCGCACAACATGACAGTATACTGGACTGCTGAGAAGTTCCGGTGCCAGTCGATGCCATTCCTGAAGGAAGGCAGTTTTCAACTATGGGATGGTCCTCAGAGAAGGATGGCAAGATGAAATTGCCTTCCCAAGAGCATCTCAGGCATGCTCTATAGGGTTAATGTCAGATCTGACTGCCGATACACGCGGCAAATATCTTCATTTTCCAGGCAATCATCAACCAGCTCAGCCTTATGCAGATGAGCCTTGTCATCTATTAACAGGAGCCCAAGACCAACTACACTCCTGAAAAGTAGAACATGGCCTCTAAAATATCTTTATACTTCATAGTCAGGAAGCCTTTGTCAAACACATGCAGAGGTATGCAGTTATTCAATACAGTGGCTGCCCAAAGCACTACACTCCCACCAACGTAATGATACGTTTTCTTAATAAGGGATGGTAGCTCTCCAAATACAGGTATGCTGAGATTCATTGCCCCAGTTGAATCTTGACTCATCTGCAAAAAGCATGGTGCTCTACTGATGTCTGGTCTAAGGAGTATGTTGTCTATACCATGCTCAACATACTCTTGTGTACTGCAGTAAGCGGGTCTTCCAGCATTCAGCCCTATCTCATAAATCCTTCAGGCAACCATAAACTGTGAAACTTGGTTTCAAGTGAGAGTTGTGAATTTGTAACAGTCCTGTGTTGCCACACTGAAAGTGGTAAATTAACAACCTTCATTCATCAATGTGGATCTTGGTCAACCTTCTCCAGGTCTTCTCGATATAGACCCAGTGTGCTGAAATTGCAGATGACACTTGTGCCTGAAAACCTGCCTCCATTTTACCAACAACTCTCCATCTCATTCCCTCATCCATATGTTCACAGCTACTCTTTTTACCTGATACCTTATAAAATTTACCCACCTCTTGTGAGAAACATGGCAAATGCTGTGAAGGAGTATGAGCACATAAATCAGCAAAAAACCTTGTGTGCTTATATTCCTTCTACAATCACAGTTGCACAAACACAGATAGGTATGCTTATGTATTCAACTCTGAATATTTGCATGTTTTTTGGCGGCATAATTAGTGACTTCGGTACAATACTTTTCGTAAAAATAGACATAATTTGCAAATTCTCTTAATTTTGCACATGAGTGTATGTATATAAAACATGGCTGCCAGTCTTGAAATATGAACTAAAGGCAACTGCCAAAAACCAAGTTTCCAGGAGGCTTTCGTTTTATGCTGCAGCTCCATTTTAAAAGAATAAAACATTGATTTAAATTAATTTTATAATGCCTGGATTCAGTTTATTCACAAATTTATAATACGATTTCAATGTATAGTATATTAATGATGCAATCTAACTTTTATGCTCTTTGGCTAATTTCATTTTCTAATTTTATTACACTATTATACTAAGAAAATTTTGAGTAAGAAAGGAAAGCTTCAAGTTACAAATGTTCTTTTAAGTTTGTAAAAATAAACTTAGAGTGAAACTATAGAAACTTAGAAACTATTGTGTGAAAAAACTAGGTGACATACCATACATTTGTGAGATACTTTCTACCTCCCTTACCACACTCATTTGTGATGCAATTAGAAGCAGATCCCACTAGCAATCAGGAAGTCCAGAGTTCGAGTCCTTACAAAGGCACTGCACACTTTTTACCTCCCCTGCCTCTTAAAAAAAAATGCTCTACAGTGACACAAATTAATATGGCAATAATTCGTCCCTACCATGATTTGGTGATTAGGTCCAAAGTTCCCTGTGCTTTTGTGGTGTGAAATATCTGGTTAGCAACTGCAGGGTCTGGAATTCAAGTCCCAGTGAAGGCATTGCATATTATTCACTTCCTGCCCCAAAATGAATCTGATGACTCTACACATTGATTAATCAAAATTTAATAAAAAATTATGTTGAAGATCACTAGGGATGGGGGAATTAAATCTGCACAAGTTAATTTTATTCCTGAAAACGCTTGTATGTGTGTATATATATATACATATTATATAAGGCATATATTTGTTCAAAATTAATAATTTCCAGTAAATAAAATTAAGAATTTTAATTATTACAATTTACGCATGAACAAAAATCTAAATTAAAAAAATACAATATATAACTAAATAGAAAGAAGTACTGATGAACAATAAGGTCTACCAATTAACATATTCAAAGTACCATTCTAAAGAAAGTCTACAACAGGACTGATAATTACATTATAATACAAGCAAACTTTAAAACTGAAGGAAGAGTCACTCTTATTTCATGATATGGAAAACATTATCTATTCCGTAAAAACGTACAAAATTGATGAAACGTCGTGTTTTTACACAATACATTCTATAATGAATAGATATTAAATAATCACTTATTCTCAGATACTTGTATAAAAGAAGAAATATTAAAATAGCAAAATCATTGCAAAGGTATAAAAAAAAATTGCTAACTTGTGGTCTCCATGACCAAGTGCACCACCAAAACCCCATGAGTAAACTTCACCATCACGAGTCAGGGCCATATAATGTGTTCCTCCAACATTAGCAGCTATTTGTATAACTTCTTTACCTCCAAAACCATTGATAAGAAGAGGAACCTAAAAATTAGAGTACACAGATTTTGTCCGCTCAACAACACTATTTATAAGAATTCACATTTATACAAATATTAAATGCAAATCTGGCTGCAGTACACTTAGTGATATAAAAATGTTAAAGTTCAGTGAACGTCAGTTGTCTAACTTAACTATACTTCCCGAAGTAGACAGAAATTCATGATCACTTTAATTACAATATAAAAATTACTGCCATAAGTAGCATATGCATTGCAAATTGTATGTTTAAGTCCCCACAAGTAATCAAGTTAACTGCACAAAATAGAAACTCTCAAATTAAAATATGACCTGCTTACTCACACTGCACCATAATAATGTAAAGTCAGTTCACAAAAGTATATTTCAATAAAAAAGGGGGGAATAAATACTAAAATAATGTAATTAACCATCTAACCGGCAAGGCTGTATATATATATACGGCTTACAATATTTTTTTGTGATATCTGTATGAACATGTATATATGTGCATATTAAAATACGTCAAAGAAATTGAGGCAATATATTTAAAGTACATAAATCCAGGTATAAAATGCCAGAAAAGTTTTTACATTAAATCAAGAAAATAAATTTTTCTGGTAGTAGTTTTGGGAAATTTGTGCTTTCTTAGCGAAAACCTTGGCCGGTCAGAGGGTTAACAATCATCTCAATGCTGTATATGAACACCTACTTCACATTAGAAAACACAGATAAAGGCTTACAACTAAATATTCTGAAATATACAATCTAATCCAACAAATATTCAATTAATGCATATTTATATAAACCATTAACACAGTTATATATGTAGTGCACATTTCAGAGTTACTTAGTTCAGAGTTTCCAACTCTCCTGATTTAGGCGGGAGACTCCAGATTTCCGACCATTATCCCATCAACCCGATTTACAACATATTTCACCCAATTTATTTAAAAAATTTCTCATGATTTTTATGTAGCTTGGTTTAATACTTCGCTATTTGCACACACACAAAAAGTGATTTTGGGCGTGTGAAAGCATTTGGTTTTTCTCTAGATTACATATAAAAGAAAATCAAAGTTGTTTCACCAGTGAGAATTTATGGCACGCTTCTGCTTTGTAAGTGAGAGCACATGTGTCCCAAAAGTCATGCTCCAGTTCTCCCATGAGCATCGAATGCCACTGTGTGTCCTCTGCATATATTAGCCAATGAGCACAAAGCAAGATCAAGGCTTCCTTCATCTTGTCACTGAACAGTGTGAGTGCATGTGCTTTTGAAAAATAATTTAAGAAATTACGATATCTTATTTTAGTTATGTATGGGAAAAGCGTAAAATACTCATGTACTTTTCAAAAATCGTATACAGATGACTTTCTTTCTATTATTTCCCCAAGGAACTGTAAGATATTTGCAATGTATACTGTTTGTCATTATGATTTTTCAATTTCTCACAGTGGAAGGGCCGATGCTCTCAAACGTGTGCACACAAAAACACAAGAATGACACGAGTTCTGTTGGGGGAAAAAAATTCATTTTTTTTTTTGTGAAAAAGGATCATTAAGTTATTAATGCAGAATGCCTGTTCTCTGCCTTTTTACTGGAGCACAATCTACCACGGAATGCATTGCATTATGCTGCAAGCTTTATTTCAAAAAAATGTTTCCTGATAGCAAAATCACTAAGAAATACTCAAGTGCGAGGACCAAAATGGCTGCAATTGTTAAAGAAATTGGTACAAAAAATAAATATTCAGTTATTCATTTCATTAAGACAGTTCTATTCTGCCTCACTATGGATGGAAGCAATAATTTTTCAAAACTGTATCTAATTGTTGCTTCTTTTATTAATCCAGTATCTTCAGAAATTGAATGTAGCTTATTTTCTGTCCCCATTTTAGAAGGACATTCGACAGGCTCGACAGGCACAGCTAGTTATTAAAACTTCATAAGAAAATGAAATTCCTCTGAATAATGCCTAGCACTTGGCGCCGATAATGCACCAGTAAAGGCTTAAAGACTGGTGTTGCAGGCATTTAAAAAAAAAGAAAATTTGGATTTGCGAATTATGAGGTGCACCTGTGACCTCTTAAATTTAGCAGCTGACAAAGGGGCAGCTTCTTTACCAGTAAGTGCACATGAACTCAATATTTATTATTATCTTTTCAAAGCAGTTCTAAAAGGAAGGATAGGTTAGGTTAGGTTAGGTTATTCAGTTATGGAAAAGCTCACAAGGGCTATCTGCCTAAAGGGAGGGATGCCTTCGTGGAGGACTTTCTAAGGGAAACTGGCTCGTATATACGTTACACATGGGGAAAACCATGAAAACGCCCATGCAGCCAGCCCGTTCGCGGGATTCGAACCTCAGGCTGAACTGCCAGTGTTCAGCGTCTTTACCACTCGGCCGCTGGTGAGCTCTAAAAGGAAGGAAAAACTGAAGCAATTCGAACAGCTGTATCATATAACTACCCATACAGCACACTTAGTTGCTATGACGTTGCAGTGACATCTCCATGTTACATTTTCTTCACATTGCATTTGTGACCACGGTACAACATCGCAGGCATATCACATTGTGATGTGGATGTAAATGTCGCAAGGATCTTGCATACATGTCTCAGCAAACATTTAATGAGACCACAAGAAATTTCTCAGTCTGCTCCACCCTGACCTTTCTTACCTCACTCACGAAATTCTTCTTTAATGGGAGGTATTCATGCGCACTGACCTTGCCCACCTGATTCATTGTTGTGTGTTTCAATAAACCTTTCTAAATAAATTATTTTTTAATGCTAATAGCTTGCAATTTGAGTTATTTCTTTTTCATTAAAAATAATGAAAGTTTATAGCGTGCTTTTATTAATGTGATACTTCGAAATCGTTGAACTATATTCTGTCGTGAATGAATTCACATTCTACCATATGTAGTGTTATCAAGAGAGACTGCCCAAAGAGTTTGTTGTCTGCATGGCGTTTGTTTGTCTTGAGGATTTTCGCGGCTATTATTTTAGTTCTGTCCAAAGATGTCATCAATGCTAAATTTTCAGGTAAGCACTCCTGTATATTGATGTGAATGATATCAATAATAATTAATATATAATAATAAAAGCATAATTTATATGATATGAACAAAAAGAACTAATGAACTGACAATTAATTAACTTTTATTTGTATTACAAAGAGTGCGGAAGCAAGGGCATTAACAAAAGTTTACTCTCATTTTTGTCTCACAGCTTAGAAATTTTAATTTAGGGAGTCAGTTTTATTTGGTAGATATAATTCCCTTTTTATTGCTTTTAATGGTAAAAGATGATGTGAAAAATGAATTTATTTTATGAATTTTATTGCAGTACTTTCATCGTGTTCTGCTATTTTCCAAAATTATTCACAAAATAATTACTTTTTAAGTAATGGTAGTGCTATGTGCCACATTACAAATGATGTCATACTTCCATAACCACATTCCAATTATACAGAATAAATTTTTTAATTATTATAACTTTACAAATGGTGTATTACTTTAAAACATTAAATTTTTCTATGTGGTTCCTTCAAGTAAATTTCTGAGTTTTTTTTTTTTTAATTTATTATACTACGTCTTTCCTTTCCGCAAATTATGTCACACTTTTACGTATAATATATTTAAGTTGTTTTGTTAAAGCAACCCAATTTCCTTATTTAGTTCGAGAAAAAAATTTTTTAGTTTAGGTTGTTATTTGAATATGGCAAAACATGAGAGGGTTCCCTTTGTGTAGGACTTTCTAACACAGTTGCTACTCACACAGGAGAATGAAATTCCCTGACTTTTCCAGATGTGTTTTAAGAAAATTCCAGTCTATCTGCGTAATGCACTTTGGCTGTGCTAAGAGGTAAATTAAATATGGTACCACTTGAAAACACAAAAATTTGCCAATTACATATGACTTATATATTATCCCCAAAGATTACTATTATAACTATAATAGGAGTTGTTTTCTCCACTGAAGAATTGAGATCAGTTGAGATCAGAATCTGCCCAATGTGGATAAAAAAGTTTTTTTTTTTTTTTTGCTGACATTTTGCAGCTAAATGAAAGAAAGAAATCTATTTAACGATATTTTTAAATAAATCCAGGTATTTTATATTTATTTAGGTGAATACATAAACAAAAAAATATGTGCATTGAATTTCGTGATGTTATGTCATCATACTGCTAGAATTAGTTTCAGGATTATGCCAGAGAACATTTCCTGAAATTTGAAGGTATTATTTATTAATAATAAATATATTCAAGGGGAAGAAGCAACATTAAATGATATGAATAATATTAAACTACTTAAAAAACTGAATTACAATAATCAACGACATTTTGGCGAATATACATAAATAGATTGCATGGTTAGCCTAGATGAGTGATTACTATTTTTTTTTTATTTTACTGCAAAATGACAAATAACACATTTATTAAAAAAAAAAAAAGTATTCAAAAGATTTTGCGGTAAAATCCTAGTACACGCTATGGCCTTGGCACAATTTTGAAAATTGCCGCCAACACCAAAATGGTTTGTTTACTGCTCATCATAATGTTGCCAAATCCCATGTGTACCATACACAGAGGCTATTCTAACCTCCATGGTACCACTATTCTAGGAATAAACCGATTTTGTTTGATACAAGAATAGATATTTTCTTTAGTTCAACATGCACTGCACATGCAAGTCTTTCAAGTCTTGAGGTTACTGAGAACCAAAGTTACTGGAAACTTGCTTTGCCTTTCTAAAAGACAATCTGCTTGGAGCTGCAAGAAGTGGCTCTATGCCAGCTGCCCGAGTGATGCTAACGCGTGCCAAGAAAGTGATCGCTTCCAACGTTCGCGCAAAACTCGCTTTTTGGGGGGATTGCTGTATGAAATTCCCCGACTTTTTGAGATTTAGACGAAAATATTTGAATTCCCCGACTTTTTTTTTGTCAATTTTCGAATTCCCTGACTTTTTCCGGTTTTCCAGGTAGTGTGGCAACTCTGTTCTAAGGAAAACTAGCTCGTTTCACTTTACATATTACCAAAAACATAAAACTAGCTATGCAAAAGTATTTGTTACTTGAGAGATTAAGAGAATGTAATTACGGTATTAATTTTTTAAATAAACGATAACAATATAAAAATAAGGAAATTACATTTCATCGTTATTTATATATGAAGAAAGTTAAAATCTCACTTGTGACAAAAGAGAATAAATTAATATTAATTTGTCTCTGAAAGTTACTCCATTTTATAAAGAAACCGAATTTCAAATTGTATTTTAAGAAAATTTAACCTATTGCAGAAAATTATATAAATATAATGAAAATTACTATAAATCGATTTAGGCATCACTGATAAAATTTATTTAAAATAATAGATTTATTTTAAATTAACATATTTCACTTCTTCCAACAAGATATTTTATTTTGTTATTAGAAATTTTAAAATTACATCTAACCCTCTAATTACGTCTAATTTAACTAACATATTCACATCTAGTTTTGCTGTAACGTATCACTTGCAGAAATAGACAATGAAAAGATATTAATTTTTGCAATCGTATTTAAAAAGCTTAGAAAAAAAAATTAAGAAAGGAATCTTTTACAAAGGAATTTAAAAATTTCACTGTGATAACTTGAAATTCGCATATTATAAAATATTGTTTCATTAAAGTGAAGTCTTTGCCACCATACAGGCGAAGAAAAGATTAATTAATTAAATGATTTTAAAGTAAAATATAACTTCACAGAATTCTTCTTATTGGGACAGACCTCAGTTCTTTACTGCGTTTAAATAAACAAATAAATTTCTCGGGAAGTTTGTTTACAGCAGAAAGCCAATTCCTGGACAGTCAATCAAAGGATTTGAAAACTCTGTGTTATTGCGCTGCCTTTTACTGTAGGACAAACAACCAGTTTAATGTAAGAGGTGAGTTTTATATTTTCGTTATTTTTATAATTTTAACAAAAGTTGTAAATTTATTCCTACAAAATTAAGTAGTGGAATTACTTTCTCAAAACTCTCTTTCTTAATTCTCAAAAACACAGCCAATTTCAATTTAAGTAAATAACTAAACTTCAGTTTTAATAGCGCAGATTCTAAAATGAAATGCCCAAATATGTTCTTATACTTACTAAAAACTAAATTTAAAAAACTATTTTTATATTAAAGAATTCAAATAATCTATTTCTCTTGAATTAAAAGTATACTAAGGGAAATGTTCTAGGAAAAAAACAATAAAATCAATACTAAAATATGTATTGATGCCTTTTTGAAACTTTACAGCAGTGACTCTCAACCTTTTTCTGTCTCGGCACACTTTTAACGACTTCAAAATTTGGCGGCACACAAACAGAAAGATAAGTGTAAAAGTTGTTTACTTACCTATAATACACTGTGTAAAATAGTTTATGATAATAATTTTGAATGTAAAATAAAATAATATGTACTACGAAAACAGCAGTACATTCTAAGGGATTAATTACAAATTAATAATAAGAATACTTTTAATGAGAAATTTGAGCTTGATGTTCTTTGATAATTTAACTTATATTGGTTGTAAAAATGACAATGCTACTCTCATATCGTCTTTTACATTTAAACAGTCTTGAGCTTTTATTTGCTTTCATATTGGTTAATACTGGAAATCCGAATTCACACAAATAAGATGTAGGAAATTGCAATAATAAAGCTTTTTTGGCCATCATGGGATAATCGCATCTAATGTTATTCCAAAATGAATTAACTGATTCTTCCGAATATTTTAAAATTAAATCTCGATTATTAGAAAGCATAATTAGTTCTTCCTACCTTAAGTTAATTTAAATACAGAAGTATTCGTTATCACAAATGCATTACGAACCATATCAAATTTTTTTATATCTAAATTTGGGAAATAATGAATAATTCTCTCCTCTAATGTTCTAAAATGGTCAATAACAATTTTATGAATAGTTTTATTAAAATCTTTGGGGACTGACTCAAACTTTTCCAAATTGACTTCCTGAGCTTTATTTTTTCACAAAGTTATTTGGTTTTGAAATTCCCCCAGTTTATCTGTTGAGTTTAATATATTTTCTTTCGGCCCTTGCATACTAGATTTATGTTATTAAAAATAACAAAAACGTCTGATAAGTAAGCTAATCTCCCATCTGCACCAATCAGAACTTCTGAAATTAAATTATATACTGAACATATGCGTAAACGCTGCAAATTGTGCTCTCCTCCAGAGCACCAAAATCGGCTTTGATACCACAACTGACACGCTTATTAATGCCTTAAAAACCGAATTTCGCCAATTCTCATGTGTAGCATATACTAGGATTAAACCCATTATAATTTTTACTATATACATTTCTAAAATTTGGGGGCACACTGGTTGAGAATCAATGGTTTACAGTTTGAAATCATTTTTGATTTCAATAAAGAAAATCAAATGAAAACTTTAAAGAACTTCCAGTTTAAAGAAAAAGAAGTACTTTAAAGGAAGTTCAGCATCAGAGCCTTGTCATCATATTTTAATATCTGAAACTAATCTCATAACAGCTCCTCCTAAACATTTTTATTACCTTCCAAACTCTTATTTATGCAGTATTTGTGCCCCATAACTGGCAAGTGCCTGATTCGCCCAAAACAGCATGGCTCTGTGTTGTATAGATTAAATTAACAACTTTTTGAAAGTATGCAGTGTAAAATATAACATCTTCATATTATTTAAATCAAATAAAACACTGAATCATGTTTGTATTAAACGAGAATAATAGCATGAATGAATATATCTCATGTTACTTCATCTTTACATTAAAACATATTTTCCGAATTCTCATCTTTGCTCTGTAAAATCGTATTAAAATAATTCCAAATTCCGAAGTTAAAACATGGTTCTGATTTAATTCTATGCTTGCAGAAATTTAAGGCTAGCAAAGAATCATCATTGATTTTTCTCGCGTTTCTATAAAGTTCATGCATATGTAGTATTTTTCTCGGCGATAATTGCTTCATTCTTAATAATAATTTTTAAATTTCTCTTCAGTATGAGTATATCTCATGTTACTTCATCTTTACATCAAAACATATTTTCCGAATTCTCATCTTTGCTCTGTAAAATCATATTAAAATAATTCCAAATGCCCAAGTTAAAACATGGTTCTGACTTAATTCTATGTTTGCAGAAATTTAAGGTTAGCAAAGAATCATCACTGATTTTTCTCGCGTTTCTACAAAGTTCGTGCATCTCTAGTATTTTTCTCGGCGATAATTGCTTCATTCTTAATATTAATTTTTCAATTTCTGTTCAGTTATTGTATATTAATTATTACTGAAATCATTCAAGTCAGTATATATTAAGTGTTTACTCCCCATGTATGTTGATTAAACTTGAAAAGTTTACCACGTAACAGCTGAGTTTAATTCAGTTTACCATTCAGTTCATTCAGTTTCTGAGTTCATTTCAGAAAGGTATGAGCTATTAACAGTATTTTAGCATTGCTATGAAGGTTATAGTATAATGCATATTTTCAGAAGTGAGTAACACAGATTTTCTGTAATTCAGCTTTGGTAACAATGATTGTTTTATAAACTGGAATTATTAATTCGTGAAAAATTGTTATGCTTTTGCATAATAAACTGTGTAAAACTGTATTAAATTTAAACTCTAATTGTTAACAAGAACAGAAAACTGCATTTAAGAAATGCAGAAATATTTAAAATAAGTGATTCATATTAATCATCAAATAAAACAAATTATACGATATTTTTACCCTTATACAATTATTTAAATGTATTGAAGCAGTGCAGTGTAAGAGAATTATTTTAAATTTATAGCTTAAAAATCTCATAAAACTGTAATTTATCAAAGGAGAAATAATGGTGAAAGAGAAGGCCCCTTTTATATAAATAATATGCCTAAGTATAAATATATATTTTCTGTAATTTAGTTTCCATAACCACATTTGCCAGCTACTGATTTTTGTAGCCATAACCATTCGTTCAGTATTACAGATTAAACAACAAATCGCTAATTTGAAAACTTAAGATTGTAGTGAACTAATTGAGGAACTATGATTGTGATGATTTTCAAAAGCTTTTAACTCGAAACAAAACCTTTCCTTATATAACAAAATATTCAAATAGGAAAATATCCTACAAATATAGTACTAAAATGTTTTCCTTTCATCCAGTTATCAAAATAATTTGGCTGTTTTTCTGGAAGAAAAGCAATTAAGGAAGAGAGAAATGGAGACCAGAAAACAGTATTAAAAGCTTAATAATTAAAAACATATTCCAAGCCAAACAGAAATTTTTTTTTAATATTGTAGCGAAAATTGCTCCTTTCAACTGGGCTCCTCATAGCTTAGTGGATAAGACGCAGGACTCGAGAGACGAAAGTCTCGGGTTCGAAACCTATCAAAGGCAAGATGCCTCATAATCGATTTTTATGTAAATTTCCTTCTTATTAACCTGTTTTCTTTATGTTCCAGAACATTCCGAGTCTGGAATGTTCCAGCATGCAAATCAGCTGTAGTATATAAGTAGTTCTTCACTCAATTCGAATTTAATAAAGTCTTGAGTACTTCCCTGTTCATTTGTACGATCCCTTCATCTACGCAACAGTTTGGTGGAGGCGCCGGGTACCACTCAGTTACTACGGCAGAGTTAGGCCAAAGCCTTCGGATTCGAGGACTTCCTCCTGATTTTGGGCTCTTACAGGATTCACATATAAGACCGAGAAAGATGGTTGATGAGAAGGCAACTGAGCAGAATCCTCCAGCAGGAGCTACTTCTGCTTTGAGTAACATCGCACCAATACCAATCCTGACGTACCAACTACCCAGAAGCCCGTGTATATTCACTGGAGATGGCCAAGAAGATACTAATAGATGGCTCAAAAACTTCGATCGAATCGCCAACTATAACCACTGGGATGACCAAATGTGCTTGACGAACGTCATTTTTTACCTTGCTGGAACCACTCGACAGTGGTTCGATAATAATGAAGACACATTTACTAGTTGGACTGTTTTCAGGAATGCTCTTAAGAACACATTTTCCCATACAGCTGACGTGAAGTGCCAAGCTGAGCGAGTACTACTCATACGTGCGCAGCAAATCGATGAGATGTCTGAAGCTTACATTCAAGATGTTATTTCTCTCTGCTGAAAAGCAAACCCATCCACGTCTGAAGATGAGAAAGTAGCCTATCTTATGAAAGGTATTGCTGAGGACTTGTACCAGGTTCTGTCATCCCAGGACTATGACAGCATCGATGCCTCGTAAAATGCTGTCATCACATAGAAAGCCTTCGACGGAGACGATCGCCCAACCACGATTTCAGAAGCTACCTAATGTCTCCGAAATGTCGGCCGATGAGTACGGCGATGACTTGAAGTCTCTAGTGCGTGCCATCGTCAGGCAAGAGCTTCAGAAATTCCGCCTCAAGTTCAGGGCTACACGGAAATAGAACCTGTAGCATCAAATGACATACCATCTGTGGTCCAGGAAAAGGTTATGGAGGTGCTGGCACCACTCACAGGAGCAGGGATAAGCAAAAACACTATCCAACGTTCACTTCCAGTTAGGCCACAGCCAAGACGTGAAACTAGCCAGAGAACCACTCCACAACGTAGGACAGATCTGTGGAGAACTGATGATAATGTAACTCTGTGTTGTCATTGCAGACGCCAAGGACACGTTCTGAGGTACTGTAGGGAGAGACGTCATATATTTGAAAATGCAAGAGCTGCAAAGACATTCAACCCTCTACGGGACAAGGATACTGATTCTACACACAGCTTCAACGACGAATATGCACAACCTACTTCTTCCTGAATAAGGAGCACTTCACCTTATCCGCGACACTCTCTCAACCGCCGACAATCGCAGTCACCAGTACTCCACTCCAGCCATTCCCCATGCCAAACCAATGAGGAAAACTAGCTCAAGCAACCTGTACAGGAGGTGAAGCCGCAGATGAAGAAAACCCTCCGACGTACACCACAACCAAGTTGAAAAAGAATACCACTTTTATCACCGTGAACGGACAGTGTGTAAAAGCGTTTCTTGATTCGGGAGCCGATTATTCCGTCATATCTGAGGAGTTACGTCGACAGCTGAATGCTCTTATGTTTACTGAAAATGGACCTGTATTGAAAACTGTCTGTGGTAAACCTGTAGCTGCCTTGGGATGCTGTGTATTGAAAGTTGATTTAAATTGGACTAAGACACCGTTTGAATTCCTTGTGTTTCCTGAATGTAGTCATCAAATAAGACTTGGATGGAACTTTTTTCGTGCCACCGATGCCGTTATCAATTGTGGAAATCTAGAACTTCAACTTCCAGAAATCCTTCCAGACAATGAATATTTAAATAAGTCGAAGTCTTCCTTGTTTGCCGCAACCGATTATTTAATTGAAGCAAACACCACAAGACGAATATGTGCCCTGAGTTCAGAACTACAGGAAGCAGAAGGAGCTATGATTATTGGAAATAGATTTCTGATGTGCGAAAAAGAACTATCAATACCAGCTTCAATTGTCACTATAGAGGATGGTTGTGGTAAATTATCGGTAACTAATTGTTCTTGACAAACCCAACTGATACCGAAAGGGATGAATGTAGGCTGTTTAATGATCATAAAAAACGACGCTATTTGCTCCCTAAGTAGTCAGATTCCAGAAGGTTCCAAGGGACATAGGTTCAGGAATAGGTTATCTCAAGAAAACTTAAGAGAAATTTTCGATACTGATCTGACCAATGCTAAGAAAGACGATCTACTGAGTCTACTGGATGAATTTAGTGATGTTTTTTACTTTAACAGTATTGCGAGAAAATCCCGATGCAATGCGGTGAAGCACAAGACTGATACAGGTGACAGCGCACCAATCAAACTAAGCTCGTACCATGTGTCAGCCGCTGAGAGGCGTGCGATTGCAGATGAAGTGCAACAAATGCTACAAGAAGACATGATACAACTGTCAGACAGTCCATGGTCATCTCCAGTCGTGCTTGTGAAGAAGAAAAATGGTGAATGGCGTTTTTGTCTCAATTAAAGAAAATTGTACAAGGTAACCAAAAAGGATGTCTATCCGTTACCTCGCATCGATAATGCCTTGGACTGCTTGACTGGCGCAAAAATTTTCTCTATAATGGATCTGAAGTCAGGCTACTGGCAAATAGAGGTTGATGATAAAGACAGCTTTTGTGACTCCAGATGGTCTCTATGAATTTAAAGTCATGCCATTCAGATTATGCAATGCTCCAGCCACATTCGAATGGATGATGGACACGGTACTAAGAGGCCTCAAATGGAATATTTGCCTTTGCTACCTCGACGACATAATCCTGTACGCACCTAATGTCAAAGAACACCAAAAGCGTTTGAAGGAAATACTGAAATGCATACAAAGAGCAGGACTGAAGCTAAATTCCAAGAAATGTTCATTCGGCAAAAAGAAGCTGACTATCTGGGACACTTAGTCGATCAACATGGGATATGTCCCGATCCACAAAAGGTAGAGGCTGTAACAAAGTTCCCTGTTCCACAGAATATCCACGATGTCCGAAGTTTTCTGGGCTTGTACTCCTACTACCAATGATTCTTTAAAAATTTCGCTGATATAGCAAAGTCCCTGCATGACTTGTTGAAGAAAGATGCAAAATTTTTTTGGAACGAATTACAGATTGAATCTTTCGCAAAGCTCAAAAGGTTACTGACCAGTAGTGGCATTGTTTTGGGACATTTTATTCCAGATGAATAAACGAGGATACATTCTGATGCTAGCGGCTATGGCATTGGTGCAGTACTGGTTCAGATTAAGGATGGCAAAGAAAGGCCAATAGCCTATGCATCCAGGTCCCTTGTTGAAGCTGAAAGGAACTATTCCACGACCGAAAAAGAATGCTTTGCCGTCATCTGGGCAATCAGTAAATTCAGGCCATATCTCTAAGGAAAACCATTCACGGTAGTCACGAATCACTATTCTTTATGCTGGCTGGCCAATGTTAAGGATCCATCCGGAATACTTGTACGGTGGGCTCTCAGGTTGCAGGAATACGACATAAATATTGTCTACAAGAGCTGTCGCAAACACGCCGATGCAGACTCACTATCAAGGAAGCCCCTTATATAGAACCAATAATTGAAAACAATGAAGACATCCCTTTCTTTGCAGCCATCGTAGATTACGGAAAAGAGCAGCAGAAGGACAAACAATTAAAATCCATTATTACAATTCTCAAGAGAGGTGACACATATCAAAATTATCAAATGAGAAATGGTATACTGTACAAAAGAAGCTATGATCCTATGGGACAGCAATGGCTCTTAGTAATACCAAAGCAACTTCGCAGTGAGGTTCTAAGAAGTCTTCATGATGCTCCAACCGCTGGGCATCTCGGATTTGCCAAAACGTACGACCGAATAAGCAGGAAGTACTATTGGCCAGGGCTATATGAGAGCACACGGCGGTATATATTACACTGCTGAGAATGCCAAAGACGGAAATCACCATTGCAACTTCCACCAGGACAGCTTCATCCGATAAAACCCTTACTCACTGTTTACCAAAATTGGGATAGATCTACTTGTGTGCTTTCCTATTACTCGAAATGGGAACCAGTGGATTATAGTTTGCACAGATTACCTTACCAGATTTACAGTCACAAAGGCAATACCGACAGCTGAGGGCACCGAAATTGCCAAGTTTATAGTTGAAGAAATTTATCGCCCCCAAAGAGATGATAAGTGACCGACGCAACTTCTTATCTACCGTTGTTAAAGAAGTAATTCAACTATGCAAGCCGTCTCATCTTCTGACAACTGCATACCACCCTCAGACCAATGGCTTAACTGAAAGATTCAACAAGACACAGGCAGACATGCTCTCCATGTATGTAGGTGTTAAACAGAAAAATTGGGATACTGTTCTACCATTTGTAACCTATGCCTATAATTCAGCGAAACAAGACACAACGGGATTCAGCCCATTCTTTCTCATTTATGGTAGAAATATCCAGACTCCTCTCGACGTAATTTTTCCATACAGTATCGAGGATTCCGACAATAGTTATGTGCAACATCTGATCACTAGAGCTGAAGAAGCTAGACAGCTTGGAAAACTCAATATTCTTAAAGTGCAAATCACAGACAAGCGCCGATATGACGAAAGGTATCGACGTGTCAGCTACAACATTAGAGACTTAGTCTGGGTCTTCACTCCAGTACGAAAGGTTGGTTTATCCGAAAAGCTCCTAAAATGTTACTTTGGACCATATCGAATAACACGACAGCTCTCTGACGTGACGTACGAAGTGGAAAGTATAGAACACAATAGGAAGCAACGGAATTCAAAAGACATCATTCCCGTATTGAGATTGAAGCCCTATCTTGATCCAAAAGTACAACTAGACGATGAAAGAAAGCTCAATATTTCCAGGAGACCTGTTACAAGAAGCCAGACCAGATCGCAGTGGGACACTGATTCTTCTTAAGAAGGAGAAAATGTAGAGAAAATTGCTCCTTTCGACTGAGCTCCTCATAGCTTAGTGGATAAGACACAGGACTCGAGAGACAAAGGTCTGGGTTCGAAACCTTATCAAAGGCAAGATGCCTCATAACCGATTTTTATGTAAATTTCCTTCTTATTAACCTTTTTCTTTATGTTCCAGAACATTCCGAGTCTGGAATGTTCCAGCATGCTAATCAGCTGTAGTATATAAGTAATTTTTCACTCAGTTCGAATTTAATAAAGTCTTGAGTTTAGACTTGAGTACTTGCCTGTTCATTTGTAAGATCCCTTCATCTACACGGCAATATTTGTGTTTAGAATGAAGGGGAAGAGGCATTAAATTACAAAATCTACTTATTATTATAAGAAATGTATTTATTATAAATATTGCAAGTCAAAGAGTGTTTATTTATTTATTTATTTATTGTTTTTTAAATATTTCTATTTTGAAAGAGGGAAAATGGTGTTAAATTAAGAAATATTGTTGAATTTTTAATAAGCTATAAGAACTCAGATTTTTAATACAATTTAGAAATTTTGGAAAATTATGAAGTGTCTTTAAATATTAAATTCTCAAGAATGAAAGCAAAATTCTATACCTTCTGGACAGGGTATACTCAAAATTATTTGCGATATAATATGCTTAGAAAATGACTATATGATCACTTTTGCATTATATATACTACATTCTGCATTTTCTGTACACTATAATTCATGCATATATGTAATTAATATAAACAGATTACATTTATCTAAGCTTAATAGGGTTAGATACAACCTTAGCCCGATGAGCAAATTTCGAATGATTATGTTGAATATTTTCAATAATTTAAAAATTTCAAATATTACGGAAATATTTTAATACTTTGAAGAGTAGAATTCCTTACTGGATGACTAAAACATTGTTGTAGTTACCTATTCTCTAAAATAGGAGTACATCACGCTAATCATTTAGAAAGTAATCCTGGGTTGCGTGATATTCATTTGCATCCTTAGTGACATTACATTTATAACACTTTATTATGCTAGATTCATGTCACTCAATGGCATTATATTAAAGTCGCAATGTGTCGTTGCATAAACCTCGCAGTGTAACTTCACAACAATATCACAATGCAACTTCGTCGCAGTGTGACTAAGCATCAACATCAAAGTGTGACTACACAGCAATGTCCAAGTGTGACTTCACATAAACGTCCCAATGTGCCTTCCCATCAATATCGCAAAAAACGGACACTAAGCCATTCCTACAGCGTAACTGCGACAATGAGATTGTCACTGTGTGACATGTTTGCAATGTTATAGTGTCGCCGTGCTGTTGGGGTAACAAATTATTCCATCCTAGAAACTAATCTCCCGAGTTTGTGATTACATAGTACATAAATTTGCAGTCAATTATGAAGCGATTTTAAATGCTGAAGTTCAGATATTTCTCCTCGATGCATCTTTTTCCGATAAAAGATATTTTTTAATAGATTTCTAGTTTTACTTCATTTAGTCATTAAAGATGATAATATTGATGTTGCAACGCATAAACTGCAGTCACAATTTTGCAGTTCACAGTTAGAAAACTTGGGTAAAGCTAGGACAGGCACCTAGTGGAGTTTAATTGGAAAACTGAAAAGTGCTGATGGAATTTTAAAGTGTAGTGAACTGTCTAGAATAATGTTGGTCATCCTGTCAATTCCCCATAGCAATGCAGTGTGTGAAAGGATTTTCAGGGTTGTTGTGAAACAAAGACTAAATTTAGATCTAATATTGGTAATGACACATTAGAAAAACTCTTATTAGCAAAAGCAAGCCTATGTGGCAATTACTACGAACAAAATTATGAAGTTTCTTTCTGATTGAAAGCAAAATCTGACACCATTCACAAAACTCAATAAAGTATTACTTTTTGGTTAAAAGATGGAAATAATAAAAATATTTTTTATGTGCAAGTATTTTTGTACTGTTTCCATTTAAGAATTAGTAACTGAACTTTCAGATATTAATTAGTAACTATTCAAAGTTAATTCATTATTAAAAATATTTTTTAATCATTTAAAAAATCTTTTCATCACTGAGAAAAATCTTCTGTTTTTTAGTGTTATAGGTTAGCAAGTATGTTATTTTAATAAACAGGGAATACACATTTCAAAAAACAAACCAAATAATGGGAAAAAAAACTGATGTTTGCTTTTCAAAAACTTCTAAAAAAAAAGGCAATTTTCTATTGAGGTGTTGCCACTTTACGAATCACCATACATATATGATATCATGAAATCTAACTAGATGGCGGCAACCCTTACAATGTATAAAGCTTCATGAAAAGAATATTTAATTTATATGCAACGAATGGTAATACATATAATGTTTAATGGGTGCCATGCCAAGGCTGAGCATGATACCAAATTTCTACAACTGCCTGGTGTTTTGTAAACAAAAACAGACTGCTGTACACTGCGAAAAAAATGGGGACAGTTCTATATCTCCTGTTTTACTGGGGAGATTGACAGAATTCAAATTGCGTTTTTCATGTCTCGAAAGCGTGACTTAGGATACATATTAGATTTATATATAGCATTGTTCTAACACAGGTATTTTGACACAAAAATCGGACTTTTTCAGAAATAACATACCAATTTTTTTCCATATTCCAAGTCTACGACTCGAATAATACCTAAATATTTGTAAAATTTGGTCCAAAATTCACGAATTTATCTTGGCATATTTTTTTTCAGTTTGCACCAAGAATAATTCACTTGGCGAAATTCTTAATATATGGCAACCCATTTTCCTTCCCCAAAGTCACATCATTCTTAGCTTTTTACATTGTGCATGAGTGAAAAAAAGTCACATCATTCCTCCTTTCAAATAATTTTGACAAAGTGCCTAAACCACTTCTATTATCCCTTTCAACAAGTATGCTAAATTTCATTATGCATCAATATATAAATTCATGTACATCTTCAGAAATTTTGAATAAAAAAATAGTAGTTTTTTGCAGGTATGCTTAGAAATACATCTGCTTTAAAATGATGGTACAAATTTTATAGATTATAATTCAAATTTTTTTCGAAAAATTTATAAAAATTATTTTAAAATACAAATTTTAAAAATAAATCATAAAAAATGGGCGAATTTTACTTGGAATGAACCTAAATTTCGAAATGTGAAAGAAGCATCAAATAAGTTTAATAAAAAAAAAGAGATATTAAGAAATATATGCCAATTTCAATTAACATTGAGGAGCTAAAATTTTGAGAGCTAATTTTTTTAAAACTACTTGTGCGATTTTTACAAAACTTGGCAGTTTGGCGTAATTTGAGTGTAGAATCGAAATGTGGAAAAAACTGGCATTTATTTCAGAAAAAGTCCAATTTTGTGTAAAAATACCTACACTGGAACAATGCTATATATAAATCTATGCTATATAGCGGGTGGCCATAATTAAACTGACAGTGCTCAAAGTGTTCTGTAGCACGAGCTATTTGTGAGAATGATGCCACATTTTGTAGGAAGATTAAACAAGACGGAGGACGAAGGATTCCGCAAAAAAACACAAATTAGTTCCAAAACACCGGTAGGGGAATATTTGGCGCTGTGTAATAGAAAATAGAGAGTTAACAAATGCAAATCAATACGGAAATTACCTTTTATTTTGCATTCAAATGAGGTTCAATGTGGCTGTCATTGTTGTGGACCACACATTGCATTTTGCGCACAGTATGCACAACAGCAGAAATTAACATGTCTGCAGGAATCTCCCGTACAGCCCGTGATATGTTATTCTTCAACGTAGCCAGGCCCTGGACCACACCTTGATAGACCTTGGACTTAAGGTAACCCCATAGCCAGAAGTTGCATGGGGTAAGATCAGGTGACCGAGGTGGCCATGCAGTTGTAAAGTAGCGGCTAATGACTCTTTCTGTTGTGAATTTCTGTCGTAGCATCTGTTGCACCCGTACAGCAACGTGTGGAGGGGCTCCATCTTCAATGAAAATCATTTCCCCCAGGCATTGCCTTTGCTGAAGTGCCGGAATGACAAAGCTGTTCAACATGTGGCGATATTTCTCTTCGGTAACAGAACAAGTTTCCGGTCCTGTCGGGGTAAAGTTCTCATAGAAGAATGGACCTACGATAAATTCCGCTGTGAACCCACACCAAACAGTTACCTTTGGTGAATGTAAGGAATTGCTGTGACTGCATGTGGTGATTTGTCATCCCAAATTCGGCAGTTCTGGGTATTCACAGTTGCATTCAGGTAAAAGAGGGCCTCGTCTCCCCATAAGATTTTCCACGGCCAAGCAGCATCCACCTCCATTCTGGCAAGAAAGGTGGGCGCAAAAGTCAATCGCTTATCATGGTCGGGGTACAGTAACTCCTGTACACAACTGATCTTGTATGGATAGAAGTTGACAATCTTTCGTAAGATTTTCCATACCGTACTGTAAGGCATATGCATATTCTGAGCTACTTACTCCACAAGCGCTAGAGGTGGCAGCAATATTGTCTGGTCCTCTGTTGACAATCGCCGTGGCAACTGCTTCGATTGTATCCTGTGGTACAGGTTTTCGTCCTCTGCCTGACTGAACATTCAGAGAAGCTGTTTTCTCAAACGTCGCAACCATTGCTTTTAGACCATTAACTGACACAGGACCGTTACCTTTACGCATTTTTTTGTGCGTTCTAAAAGCGCGAAGAGCGGCTGATGCGTTGCACTGGTTGAGGTAAAAGAATTTGACCAGTAACGCACGCTCGAGTAAAGAAGGAGACATTGCACATAAACTTTCAATCCGATTGATTCGAAACGTAATACATTGCCTTTTAAAACCCAAGCAGCTGGCACTGTGCCAATGAATGTAACATGAAATTTGAATAAAGAACTTCTTCTTCTGCTCAGCGAAAATGATATTGCAGATCACGAGACTTTATCGGTGTTTATGTAGATTTTACGCTTTTTTAAAACTGTTGCTATATTGCACTTGAACTAAACCAGAAAATGTGCATAATGAAAGGTATTTTTATTCCGTATTAATTTGCATTTGTTAACACTCTATTTTCTATTACACAGCGCCAAATATTCCCCTAGCGGTGACTTTTGGAACCAATTTGTTTTTTTGCAGAATCCTTCTTCCCCCCTTCTTGTTTAATCTTTCTACAAAATGTGGCGTCATTCTCACAAATAGATCGCGCTACAGAACACTGTGAGCATTGTCAGTTTAATTATGGCCACCCGGTACAATGCTATATAATAAGTTGCGTTTTCGAGACATGAAAAACGCAAATTGAATTTTATCAATCGGCCAGTAGAACGAGATATAGAACTTCCCCCCTTTTTTTCTTTTGCACAGTGTACACATGAGGAAAACTAAACTGCTGTTCTGTTCATATACACAGTGCTTTTTCACTTAAAGGAAACATTAGATAATATAAAATTCGGAATCCCATATAGCTTCAGCATTGCACCCAAGTAGACAGTGTGTATATTACTAATTCACAGATGTTCATGACACAATACAATTTGGTTACCACAACTGCCCCATATTTGTTTTCTGTCTGTAAATAGAAAAATACTAATAAAAACTAATAGTTTTCCTGACACAATACAATTTGGTTACCACAATGGCCCCATATTTGTTCTCTGTCTGTAAATAGAAAAATACTAATAAAAACTAATAGTTTTCCTGAGCTGAATGTCACCCGAGTATCAGTTGATTATTTTTAAAATGGGATACAAAAGATTCGAACAATTCTGGTGTTACTCAGAGCTTTCAGATAACTGGGCAGAATTACAGAATGCCATGCAGTGCTTAAGCATGCGTGTAAATGAATACATCACAGCACCAGTTCAAATACCTCTTTAATTTTATGTCAACAGGAGTATCTGCTTTTATGAGATCACAAAGATATGCAACACATTCTTATATTGTCCTACTTTATTTTTGGATCCTTCCATTTATCAGAACTATAGTTAACGTTTATATTTAAATTCTTGTCATTACAATTAAGTGAATGATCATATCTCATTAAAATAAAGAAACTTGTTTTTAATTTCTATTTTTGCAGCATTCTAAACATCTGCAAAAGTGAAAGGAAATGTTTTTGTTTCCAAAACTGTAATTCTACTTCTTACTTTCAAACAAAAAATGTATTTTATATCAAAAACGTAACCCTCAACTACTCTGCATAGCAAGTATAATTTTTTAAATACCATAATGAAAAAGTTTTAGCTGCAGTGCTTTACCCAACCATAAACAGTAAATTCTAGACAAACGAAAGGTTTTACCAGTAATTTACTACAAATTAGAAACAATGAAAGTATTTGACGGTTATTTTAATTCCTTTAAAAAAATAAAAACAATATTCTCTCTCATTTATTATTAATTGACTTTAAAGAAGCAGTGACATCATATATCTACAACAAAAATATATTCAGGTTAAGATATTATTTATTGCAGTTGACCGACAAATGATTTTAAACACTAGCACATACATTCAATTTTTCTTTTTTAAATTTTCAAGACCATGGTTTTAAATAATGCAATAGTTTACTTCAAAACACATACACAAGACTCTTAATATAATGTTAAAGTAATGTGTCAAGAAAATTGATGGTTTATTAGACTGGCTTTGTTTTTAGACTGGTTCATTTGGTTTATTGCATAATCCAAACAAAAACACACTTCCACAAATAAAAAAAAAAGTAAACCACTTCTGGGATAAAATGTAAAATGGGAAAATGAAGCAACAGCCATATGCCATTCTGCATCTTAAAACCAGTCTTTAAAAATCTCAAAATTTATGGGTTACTTATTTTAGGAAAGCAATTAAGCTTTGCAAATAATATGATTTTATTTCTAGTATTGGTAATGTATTAAACATAAGCTGACTAATTAATCTCATAAGATATCGAACACAAATTTCATTGATTAGATAGAAAAATGAAAACTATACGAATCATAGAAAACTGTGTAACTAAAAACATGAACAGTTCAGTAAATAGAGAGTACTCACTTCAGCAGAAGCACAAATATTTACTGTATAAACTTTTCCACACTTAGTCAGTACTAAAAGGCGAGTGCGGTTACAGCACATCTGAGATACACGTAATTCTGATATCACTTTCCATTTATAAAGAGTAGAATTGGTTTTGTTGGTATTCCAAGGCAGCCGACCAAAACTAAACACTTCATGAACTTCACTAGAGCTTTGCTATAAAAATTATATTGTAAAAATATAAGAAAACACATATTTCATGCATAAACATACTAAAACAAGTATACCAAATTAAAAGTTTTATAAAGATAATATATATGCACTGAAAAGCCCTTACATTATGACTTCCTATTTAATATGAAGTAGGATCACCTTTCACCCTCAAAACTACTAACATCAAGCGAGGCGTTGACTCAACAAGACGCTAAAAAGTAATTTGAGCTATCTGATACTAGACTAACCAACTGGACCAGCAACTCCCACACACTGAAAAGAGGTAGTGTGGCAGTACAAATTCGATTTTCTAGGTGGAACCTCAAATAATTGATTGGATTCATGTCAGGTGAATTCAGAAGCCAGAACATTACACGGAATCCACCAGAATGTTTCACAAATCCTTCCCTGATGATTCGGCATTTATGAGATGATGGTGTTGCTGGTAAATGCCATCACCCACTGAGAACACTGTTACCATGAAGGAGTGCACCTAGTCTGCAATGATTTTTACAAAGTGCACCCCAGATGTCAAGAATTGTTCAATGGGAATGATACGTCCTAATGTGCAGCATGAAAACATCGGCCATACCTTAACACCGCTACCAACACCTTATAGGCGTCCAATTATGCACTCAGATGCCATGCTTTCCTTTGTGAAATTAGCATATTTGCATTCACATGCCAATGTGACTGACAGAAAGTGTGATTCTTTGGGCCAGGAGGCTTTCTTCCAATCTATAGTCTAATGTCCATGTTCCTTGGCTCACTGTAAGTGCTGTTGGCGATGGCACACCATCAGCACAGGGACATGATTTAGGGGCAGCTGTGTAGGGTCGTACAAAGCAGTGTATGCTGCACTCTGTGTTGAGACATATTGTCTGAGTTGCCGCTGTTACTGATTTTGGCTGTTGTAACCATTCGGTCCTGGTGAATAATGCATAACAGCCACCACTCTCATCTGAAATTAACATACCATGGCCGACAAACTGCTAATTTCACCATCAATATACCACTTTTGATAAGTGCTCACAATGGGTCACATCAAATATGCCATTTCTGAAACTGATGTTCCCAGAAACCAAGCCATAACGATTTGACCTTCACTGAAATCTTCATCTTTAGCAGCTTTCTGGATTATGCCACTAAACATTTTAAAACGGTGCATGGACACTTTATATAATCCCAGCATCAGCTGTGTGTGCACCGTGGTTTTTGTCTCCATGTGCACTCATTGCTCTAAGCAAGGGATGGGCATAATGCAGTGGTTCTTTAGTGTATGTATACATACATATAATACACAGCCTGATATAGAAAATGCAATATGATGAAAATTTAGCCATATAAATATGAAAATTTCAGGGAATGCATAGCAGAACAAGTCATGCATACAATTAAAGAGGCAAGTTGATTAGTGTGAGATAAGGGAATTAAATAGCAGACAAACCAACGGTCACTAATCTGCCGCTTAGCGAAACCAGACTTTTGAGAATTTAAACATTCCAGAAGACATGTGAATGAAGAGCTGCCTGGACGATGACACTGCATGCAGTTGTGACATATGGATGATTTTAGGAGGGATCAAGTTGTAGGTTTATGAAGGGCTGGTTGGTCTTAGCATCAAATCGCTGTTGCAACACATGTAGATGGATTTATTGCCCATAGAATTTGGTCTAGATGGTCTATGAAGGAAATGTAAATAGTTGCAAAAGAACACATCCATCTAGACATACTACAGAATGTAGATTGACAAATGCAAACAGAAGCAGTGGCGGCATTACAATCAACTACTATGGAAATTCTGCAAAATATGCAAGGAGCTTTGGATGCTCCAACATCTGGGAGCACAGTTTCAAATAACTAGCTGAAAATGGCTCACACACAAGCCACTTTTTGCGAAGATTGCCATTACACCTTAGAAAACTGAAGCATTCTCTAACCTTAATGCTTAAAATATCGAAACGCGTGTCCCTGTCCATTAACCATCCCATCCGTTAACGCACAAAGGTGAGATTTCAAAACACAACTTTCCTACTTCCTAACAGCCTTCTACAACAAGCTTTCTGTAATGAACTAGTACAATGCTTTTTGGGAAACTGCCAGTTGTCGCTTGAACGAAAGGCTATCTTGGGCATTTCGGCTCTCGAAGGGTTAACGCCAAACTATCAATGTAAAAGACTGAGAAGGTGTCATCATTGTGCCACTGAATGGTTTAATTTGGTAATCAGTGACGAATTTTGGTTTTAATTGTCTGATGAAAGTGAGTGGGTTAAGAATCTGGAGATATTGGGAAGATAGAGCCATTCTGACTACTGCTGCTGAATGTCACACCACTCGTCAATGTAGCATAATGGTTTGGGGTGCCATCAGTTGTTATGTAGCGATTTTAGTTAGATTAGAATTGTGGATCAATATGTAGTTAATTGCAGTTTATTTGATAATTAATTATTGAGTGAGTAAAATTATATGCATTAATTTATTCTTATTCTAAATTTTTCTTCACTAGTTGTGCCGTTTACATTAATGAATCAATTATTTTTATGCAGAGTTAAACAGGGTTCTCATTCTTACAGTTATGCGTTCAATAGTGCTAGCTTTCGGGAAAAGGAGACAATGGGAAATCGGTTGCTTTCTGCGTAATATTTGAAATTTAAAAATACTTCCTTTTATTTACATGGATGAAATTTATACCTCTTAGAAAAAATTTAGCTTTCTTATGAATCTACTTTCATGACTGTACGTCGCCCCGTTGGAGAATTATGCCCATTTAATTGTTAAAAATTGTTGAATTTCGGGTCAAAAGTTTTATTCTTCTAAAAGAGCGTTTTTTCGAGCAGTTTTCGTCCACGGTCATGCTCAGCGTCCGGTCATGCAACTTGGGTAGTAGGGTTGTTACATTCTTTCCCTCACCCCTCTTCCGTTGGCGAAGGTGGAATTTTTTTTTTGGTGTGTAGAGGGAAAAACTAGATTTTCACAGCACTGTTTTGTGCTTGGCAAGATTTGCATACTTTTTTCACCAATTTGGGTGAATTTGGAAAATTCTGGATTCTGGCTGATTAAAACCCAAGTGCACGCCTTTCTCTTTTTTTTTTGCCTCGGATAGCAGCTGTTAAGAAGAACTCACGATACCTTCCTCTGGAAGAGCCGCCATGATTACCCAGCGCGACCGTTAAAAGTTTAGATGTCCAAGGCCTCAGTCAGGTAAAGCCGCCTTTGGCTTGATGCTCACTGCTATAAACGGATGAATTACTGGAAGAAGAAAAAGATGTACGTCTAAGGATATCTGATATGCTACTATACACCTTGCCATCCTTTCCATGCGGACGGGGAGCTCTGACGTTCCTTGAATCCCTCTGAAGTTTCCACCTTCTTCCACTTGGACGGGGAGTCCAGATTTTTCTTAGAAACATCAATGCATATTTCATCTTCCCACTAGGATGGGTCTACAGTTTGCCTAAATAACATCTATAACTGTGCTGGCAAGAAATATGTTCGGTGGAGTGCCTTGTTCAACTACTTCTAACGGATTGGTCATCTGGAGAAAATGTCACAGATAAGTTCCATTTGTTCTCTTGTCAATAGCAGTATTTCTGGTAAAGTAATTTAAGCCTAACATTAAAATTTCAATAATAACAGACACCTTTTTTTGTTACAATGGGTAATGTTTAATTAAGATTCAAAAATTTTCTTCAAGAGAGTTCAACTTTTTGTTTCTTCTTTACCTCCTTTCACTTGAATTTTAAGGGCAGCTTTCAACCTTAATTCAGTAAACATGAACTTAAATAATAACGATAATTGGAATTCACAAAAATAATGGAATGGATATGATAAATTAAAGGAAATTTCTAGCTATGATTAATTAAAGTAAGAAATAATAATATGTATATTTAAAATATAATTAAATATATTTAACTTCTTTGTAAGGAGTTTTTCTGTTGAATTCTTAAATCCAGACTGTTAAGTTAAGCAATTGCTGTGCTTTTACTCTATTTAGGACCATTTAACCTTAACTTGGAAAGTAATTAAAATATATATATATGAATTAAGACAGAGATCCTAAATTAGTTAACTTTAGCTAAATTTTACTTCTTTTACTCTTTAAGATGCTAACTCTTTTGGTTGAGATTAACTTTTTTTTGCAAAGATAAGGAACAAATAAAAATTTTAATTCTACTTTAACCTTTTGATTTACCCTTAATTGAATAATTGAATGAAAGAATAAAAGTACTAATTTTTCTCCAACGGGACTACATGAATATTAAATACTTTCAATCTGCCTAAGGGATTACTTATTTAATGTATGCAATTTTCTTTTCCTGTGAAAATTAAGAAATTTCTTTTGAACGAAGTAATCATTCTCATAATTAGAAAACACTTAAGATACCATACTCGGTGATTCATTTAAAATTTCTTTCTTTTTTTTTTCTTTCCCTTTTTTTTTTTTTTTTTTTTTTTTTTTTTTTTTTTTTTTTTTTTTTTGTATTTTATGCTGGCCAGCAGAATCTGATAATTTGCATCAAAATTTGATATTTTACGGTGAAATAGAATTGGTTCTAAATGTATTTTTTTAGTTATCATCCCGGTACCATAATGGAAATTTAAGTTATAAGATTTCATGTCATTTTTATAGTGCCTTAATAAATATCCTTGGCTATCTATTTGATTCAGAGTATTTTCTTGTGACGTATTGTGTAATGTTCATAACACCAGTACTCCTGCTTGGTCTTAGGGGTTGTTTGGAATAGTTCTTTTGAAAAAAAAACTTCATACAACGCAATAAACAGATCTGGTCTCTTGAGATTGTTTGTAGGCAATTTATTTAATCTCAGAATATAATTGTAACAGTTAGTTATTTTGTAGTATTTAACGTCTGGTGCCTTTAAGGACCATAACACAGTCATGATAGTTGGTCACCTCTCCTAGACATCAAACGCATGTTGACAGCACGATGTTACATTGATGAGGTGCTGAACCAATACCACCAAAGATGGTTTATAATATCCACTGAGTCCACAGGGCCCATAGGCCTGACAATCGGAAAAAAAAAGGGGGTTGCTTGTACTTTAATGAAGTTCTTGAGCAAAATTATATATTACTACCTTATTTATCAAAAAGTTAAAAAGAGGCTGAAAATTAAAATTAGTGCTTTGAGATGTATCAAATAATAAAATCATTTAACGGTTTTTCTTCCTGAACAAAAAGATATGCACAAAAAATTAAAAAGGACCCTTATGGTGCCGGATAATTGAAAGTGTACGACGAGAGAGAGGCCTCATGGTATCATAGCAGGAAGCAGGTTCTTTTTATATATTATCTAAAGCATAAAATATAACTTTAAAAATGCAAATTTAATTTCACAGCTGAGTTGCATGCTTCATTTTTTTAACTTTTTATTTTTCAGCTGAGTTACATTTTCTTGTAACATTATAATACTTCAGTTAGAGGACTGATACAGTTTGCTGATGCAGTGTTACATTTGCTTTTTTGATAAAACAATAATATTGAGTTAAAATCACTTTCAAAAGCTTTTTACACATATTTCGCAAAAGTATGATCAACTGATGGCATCATCAAAGTACCTAAAAACATAAATGTTACTCCCAAAATTTTAAATTAAAAATTTTTGAATCCAGACTTATATAACTATATTTAAGCACCCTTTTATATAGATACATATCAAAAGTATGCAAAAATAGATTAAAAAAGCAAAAAATTAACATTTGGCAGCAGCATGGCAAAAAATGCCCTACAAGGGCAGTGATATAAAATATATACCAGCTCTCAAAATTCAGGATTTCACTCGAGTTTTTTAAGTCGCAATTTTTTGTTCTTATAGTCCATAAGCTACAATTCACACAAAATTTTAACACAATTTAAATTCTTTTATATACTGCCCCTGAAAAGGTCAAGGATCTGGTTTTCTCTATAATTGCTTTTTCATTCTTGCAGCTTCAGAATTTGAAGATAATCTCATTTGTAATTATATTGTAAAATTTTCCAGTTCTTTCGAAATGCACAAATTTCTCTTTTTGATCTGAAAGCTTTTTGCTATAAAAAATTTGCAACATGAGATATACAAAAAATGCATAATACAAGTTATATTTGAACTAAGATCTTAAATTGTCAGTTTTTGCTCTTAGGCATTAAGTTTTCATGCAAATTTTTAATATTTATTTAGATTTAAAATTTTAATTTTCCTGCAATTTAAATTTTAATATTTCCATACAGTTTAAGTTTTTAATCATTTATGTAGCGATGATTTATTGTTTTTTTAACTATTCCTTCAATGGAGAAAATTTTAAAGAATTTTGATGCTTTCAATAAAATGTACAGTAAAACAACACTAAAAGGAAATATGACAGTAAATAATGTTTGTGTTTACTGCAACATTTGCATGACATTTCTTTGTTGATGTGCTTGATGTTTCTTTGTTGAAGCCTTGAATGTCTGTAGATTTAAAAAAATGTGTCCATGAAATCTATGATGCATTAAAAAATTTAATGGACACCTGATAAAAAAAATAAAAGAAAAAAAATTAAAAAATGTAACAGGTATCGAGGAATTTTAAAACACAACTTCAAAATGAAATGGAATTAATTTTTGTCATCACTTTATAAAGGAACGTAATTTGGCAAGATAAATTTAAAGAATTACTTAAAATCTCATACCCCTTTTTTAAAGAAAGGTATATGGGGAAACAGAATGACACCTTCTGTATGCATATGCATTCCTTTACAATCAGTTGCACCTTTAAATTTTCCTTTCATATGGAAAAAAAATTAGACAATAATCCCTGCATTTCCCTTCTTTTATAAAAGAAAGCCTCTCTTTCAGGATGAATCAAACTACATAAAAGCATCACAGTAGACAACAACAAGGGTCTTCTTAAAAAGGGGAGAGCACACGGTCCACCTTTTTAAAGATCTTACAGGAGTTAAATACCGGATCAAAAAAGCTAAATAAATGTCTCCCTATTTCAAGCCTTTCGTCCTCTGAAATTTCTTTTACTGTTAAGATGCAATCAAAGTCACTGTAGCTCACGCAAGTTGTCCAAAATTTCAAGCCTTTCGTCCTCTGAAATTTCTTTTACTGTTAAGATGCAATCAAAGTCACTGTAGCTCACGCAAGTTGTCCAAAATTCTATCTCATTCTTGAAAGAAAGATTTCTTTTTTTGTCAGCAGTAAATATACACTTTTGCCCTGAAGTTAAACCTTTAAATTTTAATGAGATATTCACTAATCTTTGTAAAAATGTCGCTTAACCCTCTGAGTGGCATGACCGCCTTTATCTAGTCATAAGATATTTTGTCACTTGGCATATATTACCTTATAACTTAAGATATTTTGTTTTCTTACTTTCTTTAAATATGTAAATGTCACCTTAATGAAAGTAAGTTTACGAAAATAGAGACTAAAATAAGTAATTTTAGAAATTTAGCTATTAAACACTGTTTAAATATGGGTCTTTATGACAGATTAAAAAAGCCACACCACTCAGAGGGTTAAATAGGCAGTTTTAAACAGCCAGTTTCTATCAAATGAATAATCGACTTTTCAATTCAAAATTGTGCTCCAAAAGAACGCTTGCACCTCATCCCTTAGCCAACACAATCGCGAAGAATAATGCCTGAGCATGAGCGGCTCAATGGTCAGTGATGTCATGAGCAAAAGACTGATGTGAAGCAGCAGTAAGCTTCTCTCACAATCACAGAGTGATTAATCTAGAATTTCCTCATTTTTACTATACCCTCACTTTCTAAATTCAGATTCTGTTACATGCAAAGCCTAATTTTAAATGAAAATTTTCAATCTGTGGAGAGTTATTCAGAAATTATGAACAACTAAAAATAAAATATTACGTATAATTTTTTCCCCAAATCCTCAGACAGTTGCTTCTCAAGCACTGTGAGTAATTAAAATGTTTCAAGAAATGCTAAATAATAACAAAGATAACTATACATATAATTTAAATAGTAATAAATAATGATAAATATGCCACAAAAATTTATGACCAAGTAAACAAAAAGTGAGAAATTTGGTGAAATTCAGACATGCTACTACAAAAAACTAGGATGAAAGAACAGTAAATACTTTGAATAGCAATTAATTGTCCTTATGATGTATATTATTCATTCATATATTTTGGGGAAAATAACTAAAAAAATTTTATCGTGAAAATATTGCAAATAGACTTGAGCAGTAAGTATGTTAAAAGTCTACACTAAATTTGGATTTTTAACTGAAGATGTTATAAAGAATTCTTTTATGAATTAATGAAATCATCACTTCAGCTGAAGAGAAAAATAAACAGAAACTCGCACTACAAAAGATCCATACTCGTAAAATGGAAAAATCAAATTTTATGATAAGCGCAAGACATAAAATGTATTTTAAACTGCATAAAGATTTTACTTTTACGGTACAACTTTTATAAATAAATCTTTACTTTTATGTAGATTAAGTTTAGAGTTTCAATGAATTTCAACAGACTGGTCTAGTTAACATGAAATTAACAGTATAGTTCTTTAAATAAATTTTTTCGGATGGCGAAATTTTAGACAAAAATTTGCTTAAGATTATATAAATACTCACACAAATGTTAGTATATTGCTTAAAATTCAATTAATTTTGATGTAATTTAATTCGCTACTTGTTTCATTTAGGGAAAGTTAATCTTTAAAAGAACTGGATATATTTGTTAATGACTGAAGACAGAAAATTAAACTGTAATCAAACGATTGAAAACTATTACTGAATCTGATAGAAGATTTGATAATTTCATAATGTCAGTTATACTATTACAATGCAGTCAAGCAATTACTTTCATATGCATATGAACCATTCTTTTAAAAATCTCAAAACCAGAGATATTTAATTTGTTCCACCATTACCACTCAGTTAACTTTTGACAGAACTGTTTCATCATTTAGGCATATGTTTATCAAGGCATTATACTGAAGACATAATTAAAAAAACATAATTCGATATATACAAATATTTTGCTAAAAAATTGTTGAAAAACAAATGACATAACTAAAAAAGAATCCTAAAAAAAGGACCCTTTAAACTTTTAACAACATCGGCATACTGCAGAACTTATGCGGCACGCAATACATACCACAGGTGAAGGGGACACATTAATATGTATCTCCCCATGTAATGGCACATAAGATTATCTTTCATAAGCTCGTTTGAACTGATTTAAATACATTACCAAAATGGATACAAATTTAATGCTATGTTGTTTTGTTCTTGTATAGGTTTAATTTCATAAATCTCTTTTACAATTTATTTTTTGCAAAGTTTTTTTATTTCTTGTGCAGTTTTAAATTTGCTAATTTCTTGCACGATTTTACTTCTCAAATGGCTTTTTTTTTTAAACTTACAGTGATTGTGCTGTACATAAGAAACGATCAATAATCTCTTCAGATTATAAATATTTTTTCAGTTCATATATCTGTGTACGTAATAGAATGTAAAATTCTGCAGATATTTTAATAAAATTTACTAAATAAACATATTTGATGGCAATCCGTGCCAGAAAGGACATTGCGCAGTGATATACCTTTTGATGAATCAATTAATATACATTATGAATAATTAATATGTGGGAATCATGCCTCAACGAAGCACCAGATGTCGCTATCTACATCTATGGTAGGAACGCTCAGGGTAAACATAACTCCACTTGGATAAAGAAGCCCGAGAGAAGCGGTCTAACAGAATGCTCGTGATGGAGCAACAACTAGACACTTACCGGTTGCGCGTAGGTGATCGGATCTGGACTTACCCAAAAGTGACCACACATAGGTCAGCTGTTGTGTTGTGATACCTCTCCAAAACATATTTAATCCATCTGTACATACTCATCCCGTTTATCTTTTCTTCTGTGAACCAGGAATAAAACCTGATACTTACTTTGAATAGTGGGAGTATCTCTATTTATTGATAAGACGTCACCCACACAAATACATATTTCTTTATTTGAGTGAATTTGTATCCCTCTTGTTAACTCCTGATAATTTTTCATAATCATTTTATTTTCTCAAAAATTAAATTTTAAATATTTAATTAATTTTTTGTAATTACTGATGAAAATTGTTTACAGTTTCTTACCATTAATCTTATTAATATTTAATTACCTATTTAATTTAGCACAAAAATTACTTAAATTTGACAATACACTATTATTAATTATTTTTATGAAGTGTCAAGATGTATCAATTTTTAAGCACTGAAAAAGATCATCTTTTTTTTCTCAAAAGCATGCACATATTTTATTGAAGCAATGCTATATTCGCTTGAAGAAGGGGGGGAACCCACTACCTTCTAAATTAGAATATCAGGTTCGAAATGACATGGTTGAAACAGAACGAAGGCAAAATAATAAAAATCATAGTTCCATTTAATAATAAATTTCAGATTAAACTAATTCTGAATTTAACATCTTTATGGAATCTAAAATTATGGTCATGTATTTCATAATGTCATTTCGTTGAAAAAATGTCATCTGCTAATCAGCAGAATCTAAGATAAATTCTTTTAACTATATTCTAACAAAAAATAAATAAATAAAGATTGGGTTTCATTAATCATCTAGTAATAAAAATCAGTAATCAAATTTATTTATCGGTTTTTCATTTCATACACTTTACAATGCAGTAAAAAACAAAAAAAAGTCCCGGAATAATATGCAAGTTTAAAATTCCATAGTGAATTTTTCTCTAAATCATACATCTTAAAGAGTAAGTGAAACAAAACAGGAAAAAAAAAGCAAGAGCTAAGTAAATTAACAATTAAAACGAGGGATGAATGAGAAGCAAAGCCAAAAGCAACCAGTCGTCTGCTGTGACATCATGCTTTGGTACTCAGCCCTTGTAGCTATCTAGAAAGTGTTGCCTTAGCTCCAAAATATGAGTTAGTGTCCTTCCTCAAGATAACCTTTTCAGTATGTAAAATAAGAAATATATGTACACTTCCCATGTGTTTGAATTATTCAGTTTAAGATTTTATGAAGTTAATGATTTGACAATCTCAACAAGAGCAATCTCATAACTGGGGGACAATTTTTCTACAGGAATGGTCCTATGGTATATGTGTCTTGTGAAGTTTTCTTCTTAAATCTAAAAGTTTTAACTCCGAACCCCATGAACACTTAACAAGGGAATAATCGCTTAAGTGTGAACAGAACATGAGAGACTTGAGAAGGGTTTAAAACCCTTTATTATTCAGTATAATTTACAAGTCAGTTCCGACTTGGAATTTACATAAAGCTACTACTCGGGCTAAAACTTAAAATACTAATAATTTGAGCTAAAATTAGCTTAACTAAAGCTCTTAAAGGATATAGCTGAAGCTATCAGGATCGAACTAGTTGGCCCCTAAGTATTCATTAAATCGGCGAAGCCTAGCAAGGGCTTAAGATATGGCCGAGCGTAATAACAGCTAAGAGAGACGAAGCCAGAAGGCAAACGCACGCTAGTCAGGAAATCAGACTCTCTCTCTTGAGATCAGTTAAGTCGGTGAAGTCACGACTTAAATAGTACTCTTTCTCATTTGCATTAACTGCGTTTCTGAATTTACATTCTGGCAGAAAATTGTAAGCTGAAATTAGAATAAGATAAGAAAGATACGAAACTTAAAATAACTGTTAGTAAACGTATAATAAACCTTACAGTGTAATCGTGGGAAAATAAATGTTTACCTGTTATCCTGGTTGGATTTCTTTACAATTTACATTTACCTTCCCAAGATGTTGCATTTTTTACTTCTAATCTTATGGAAGAGAATGTGCGATATGATGTTATAGTTTCCAATAAATTTTATCAATAAACAAAAAATTTAAATGAAAAGCTCTCAATCATTTTATATTTTATGGCACACATCAAAAAGTGTGTAATATCCTGGCTACTCACACCACTCTTTTATATTCGAGTATATGTGATTCCTCTGCATTTTTAAAACTGAGGGATTCTTTGTATTTCTAAATCTGCGGAACTTCCCATGGGTAGCGATCAATAAAGAAATGAGTTGGGAAATCATCAATAACGGGATTCCAGGTGACTCGCCAGCATGGCTCCTGTAAAATAACTAAAAATTGTCCTGACAGAGTTGTGTTGTCGCAACTTGTGACGTCGAACTGTCGCATTTGCATCGATTATCCAAATGAGTAAGACAAAGGGAGAGTTAGCTCTTATTCTACTTTTTAATTTTTCAGAGACATTAAATTTTATTGCTGTAAGTTACTTTTTTGAATGTTAATACAAAAACCTAAGTTTTACAGAATAACTGAGTGATCTTCATGGAACCCTAGATTTCCGTGGAACACAGTTTAACAAACACTGCTTTGAACAATAAGTTGGAATGTCATTCAAGAAGAGGGTACAGTAAAGAAGATAAAATGGAACTAGTCAGCAACCTTATGACAGAAAAGTTCTTCAAAAATTTGGGATGGAAGGTTGAAAACCAGAGTCAACTCCTAACCTGAAGGTAAGTTTAACTATAAAAAACAAGGAAGATAAGCCAAACACAGAAATTTTTCCTTATAGAGAAGGTGTAGGAGCTTTGACGTATCTTATGTTAGGTACGAGATCAGATTTAACTTTCTTTGTTGGCATTCTTTCACGTCAACTTGAAAGTCCTTCAAAAGATGGCTGGATAAAAGTGAAAGGTTTAAATTCAGATATATAGCATGTTCCTTTAGTAAAGGAATTACATATAAGAATCAAAACAAACCAGGAATACTGGAGAGTTACAATGGCATAGATTTTGTAGGATGTCGAGAAACAGGGAAATCTACATGTGTAGTAGCGATATTACATAGCGGTTAAGCTATATCATGGACTAGCGAAAGGCAGTCCAGTTGTTGAAACTTTGTCAACTGATTTACTGATGTTGCCAAGTTACATGAGATTCCAGTAATTCAAATAGATAACATCACTGCAGTCACACTGTCAAAAAATCCTGAGTTTCATCGACATACAAAACACATTAATATCAAGCATTTCATAGGACAGAATGTTCCAGAAAAGCAGATCATTTTGCAGCAGATATGTACAGAGGACCAAGTTGCTAACATAATGAATAAACCTTTATTTAAAATGAGACTGTTGATTCTTTGTGAGACTCTTATGACTTTCCCTTCTAGTTAATTATTATTACTGTTCTTTTTTTATTGGCAAAGGGAAGTGATAAAACACATTTTCTTAAAACATAAAAAAAAGAATAGTAATAATAACATATAATATCGTTAAATTCTGGCAACAGTGAAACTTGTTGCCTTTAGGAGATTGTGTTTCATGTTGCTATTGTTCAAAAAGATGTAGTTCTACTTAAGTTAGTAATTCAAATTAAAAATTACTATTTCTTGCTCTGTTATTTGTTTACAAACACTTTTTCAGGTAGCATCATTAAAAGAGAGCAAACTGTGATTAAGGGGCAGGTATATGGACCATAGAGGACTAGAGGACTAATAGCATGGAGAAGTAGGCTTAAGAGAAACAATTTTTTTTAACAAAAATTAATTAATATATATTACTTCTCTGGTGCTAATGTTGTATCCAAGAAGATAGAGGCACTTTAAATGTACTATTTTTGTGGTCTGTAATCTCTTTCTTTAAAGCGACATTTAGGTTATGTTATGCATGTATTTTTTTAATTTATTTAAAATGCAGCATATAATATATGACAGGTTTATTATAGGTTTCCATAATTTTTAATATGCTCCTTTACAAAATTAAAATTTTAATTTTTAATGACTTTTTAATTATACACCAAATGTACTGTCTTTGTGACCTGTAATTCTTTCCTTAAAGTGAATTTAAGTTATGCTATGCATGTATTTTTATACTAATATCCTATTTAACATCTAGAGCATAATATATGACAGATTTATTACCAGTTTACAAAATTTTTTATGTGCCTTTCATAAAATGCTCTGTCTCAAATATTTTAAGCAAAACATCTGAAATTATCTCCTCTTTCAAAGAAAACGATATATGAACCCTATATTAAGCACATGTGAGGCGATATTTTATTTTATTAGCAGAACAGTACAATGTGGTTACAGCATGATAACCAACCAGAAAATTTCAAATTTAGCTGGCAACATGATTTGCTTAAGTTCTGCAGCGTGAACTATATTACCACGTCGTACAAATAATGACAAAATTATCTCAAATAAAAAATCATTTTGTCATTCATGCATAAATTTATCTACTATGTAGAAAAGCCATCAATAAACTCTAGAAAGTACTTACATCTCTTTCTAACATAGGAGCAAAAACAGAAGATGAATATTGATCTAAATTGCATAACACATACACAGCAGCCTGCTGCATATCAACTAACAAACTGTCATCTTCAGGGATAGACATATAATGCAGAAATATTTCAGTCGGACTCACAGTTGTTTGTACCTCCTGTGGATGAAAAAAATAAGCTTCAGGAGAGAAAACTCAGATAAAAATCAGCAAATTTAAGGTACAAATTTATCAGAAAAAACCTCATAAATGTTACAATGAATTTTCTACGTATGTAAGTGATTTTAGTCATATATATAAATCGCAGTATCTCTTGTATACTGTAACAGGAAATGCCTCGAGAAAGTTAAGGTCATACTGAGGCTGTCTATTTCATACTGAGGTAAATCATGAGATAGCACCAAACTGTTATTGGCTTTGGCAACTAATTTTGGTCACCATATCTGCGAGAAATCGTCAAAACTCAACAAATTTGGTGACCATATGATGACTGAGTGTGGTCTCAGTGTACATGCATCTGATCCTAAGAACTATACATGCCTTGCACCATTTTCGAAAACTAAAAGGCTCTGGAAATTTCTTGGCAGCCAGCGAAAAATAATATTACACTGAAGAGAACATCAGTTCCCTGTTTAGATCAGTGTTGACTTCAGAGAATTGCGAGAACTTCGTGCAAGCTTCACTCTTTAGATCTGGTTTGCATTGCACTGTGTGTAAGGTTCTTAGTAATTTGGAGTGGTAACTGCTGCTTTTGCTCTATCATACTGTGAAGAGCCCTGTGAGTACATTTCTGGAACATTTATTTTAGAAAAATCAATTTTATCAAGCTATCATCCATTCTATGTGCATTCAATGCATTACAAAAGCATACACAGGCAGCAATTTTTTGGTGTCAGAAGTGGGGTTGAATGCTGGTGACAAGACAACAGAGTAGCAACTAAGACAACTGGAGACAGACTTCCCAGCATTCCAAGAAGAGATGAAAGGGGCCATCAAGTTCGTTAAAGAATTGATCAAAGTGGGTCAAGAAAAGACTAAAGCAGGTCAGAAATGAATGAAAAGATTAATTACCGAATATCAGAAAACAAATTTGACGCTATTTACGGCAGAAAAGACATGGTTGAAGAGCTTGAGAAATTCAAGAAAGAATTTCTACCGTCAAACAACAAACTGATGACAGAGTTTATGGTGATAATGGCATGAATGCTGAAAGGCTGTCTGATCTCGCTTTCTTACTCTGCCTCATCAGAAATAAGGGAAATCCTGACCCTCTAGTGCTTCACTGATGGCATCTGGGATCCTGTGATACGGAAAGGCTTGTGAATAGAACTAAAAAAGCACTTTAGTGTATGGCATGAAATTCGAGGTAGCACAGCAAGCGATTTATGGAGACTACATCCGATCACAGCTACTCATGTCCAGGAGCCAATGGATCATCTGACTGCTAATGTAGATGATTTAACCAGGAAAGTCAACACCTTGATGAGGAATAGGAGTGAAAACAAACCCACCCTAAAGTGCTGGAACTGCGCTGATGAAGACCACATACAAAGGAACTGCAGATCACCAAAGGCATTGAAGCTGAGACTGCACCCAGCAAGGAGGCAGCAAACAAACTAGTGGCCATCTCGCTAAGCAGAAACTAAAAAATATCGAGAAGCCCCATTTTAAGCCATTTAAGATTTCTGCAATGAGTAGCAGCAATAATGGACTCTCTATAGTCAGAAGATATATCAATGGATTTCCTCGTATATGACCATCAATACAGAACCATGCATGTTGCTATCATGCAAAAAGATGTGGCTCAATGATTGAAAGGTAAACTCATCTGGATACAGCCCTGAGTTACACTCTGTGTCAAGTGATAAGATCGACATTGATGGAAAGATAAACGTTAACATATCATGTTTAGAAGTGCCACCTACCATCACATGGCATATGTGGCAAATACTACAGACCCTTGCATACACGGATTAGAATTTTTAAGGAAATATAATTTTTCCTTGGCAAACTTTTCTCTTTTTTCAAACTGCATTCTGCCTCAGAAGACTAAACCTGTTTCCCCCTTCTTCTTTTAAATTAAAGATGAAGAAAGGAGTTAAATAGGTTCACTAAATCAGATCTCAAGATGATATCACACTACAAAAAGAAATTTTTGGTAGGGCTTAACGGAAGATCCGAAGAATTGTAACAGACCAAAAGGAATATCAATAGCCTCAGCACTCATCAACTTATCCAGGTCTGTCATCTCGGTGAGAGCTGAAATTTTTTACCGAATGCGCTCTACCTAATTCATTTCAAATGTAATACTGCTTTCTGCCAAATGTAGAATATTTTTTTTAAAAACTTAATTATTAGGAAACATATCTATCTATTCCTTTACTATTAAATCACAAATATTACATCATTCAGAGTATGTTACAGTAAAGTATGTATGTATGTATGTTATACAATATGATAGAGATTAAGTTTCTACTCATATGAGCTTTTATCCATTCCGATTTCATGCTATGTGAGCTTTTCATGTGGACAACTTTCTGTGAGATTATTTTTCTTATTGGCATTCACCACTATGGGATTTCTTTTGTTGCTTTTTCTGGTCACTATCATTTGCATTTTACTTTCATTTTTCACCTATATGAATTTGTTGTTAATTTTGAATTGAGAGGGATAAACTAAACAAAATGTAATGGAACTGTCAAACTTAGCAATTAAAAAGCCAGTTGTCGAACTTGCACAATTTTCATTAAAGATTTGCAACATAAAAAATTATGCCAACTAATAGCATGCTATTAATACTTACAGGTTTACAAATATGCAAACTATGTGAAATATTATACTACACAAATTTAATTAAAAATTGATTTGCTTTAAACAGTCCAGGTATAATTTCAGCTAGATATTAAATATAGAATACTACATTGGTAGACAGAGTAATTCAAAACATACGCAGTCAGTGAATTTTTCTACTAGGAAAATGCATGGAAACTGAAATCTACAATGCAACCAATTATCAACAGAATAGTAATTAGCATATACTTACTTCAGATATATTCACTTCCATTGCTTTCTGTTTGTAGTTCAGTATTGCTTGAAATTTTTTCAGAATGGGAACAAGAGGTGCACAAGTTCCAAATTCTGCAACCCTTTAAAAGTACAAATTTTTATACATTTATACACTGCTATTAGATAACAGTTTGACCAAAAACAAGACATACCTGTTATCTACAACGCAACACTGGCTTTTCCATAACTTTATAAGAAGCAACACAACATCCAGAATACTGCGCAATGTGGCTTGCTGTACAGCTAATTCTAAAAGAATTGCCAGTGACAACTGTTTATCATTGACAGGAATTTCAACATGTTCTTTGGCATTTTCAATACCAGCAGCAAAATCCCTAAAAGTACAAAGTAATAAAAATCACTAGCAAATAAATGTCGTAAATTCTAGGATAAATTTCATCAAAAACAAACATAATGTACTTCAAATAAAGCACTGCAAAAGAAATTCTACAGAAATTATCAAATTCAAAAAAAAAATTTTAGCAATCACCAACAAAAACATTTTAATACAATTACACATGAAAAAGAAATCTATTGCCTGTTAAAATATTGTACTTTAAAACAGAAAGCTATTATACCATACTTTAAAACCTTAAAATATCTCTGTATTCAATACATTTTGACAAAGATCATTGAACTATTTACTTTTATTCTGACGTTATTAAAATTTAAAATCTATGTCTGCATGTACACAAATGTTTCAAAAAGCTGAATAAGGGATTAATTTCCTTCTATATTCATAACAGACATAAGTAATTTCATTCAAAAAGATTCAGAAAATGGTGTTGAATTTTACGAAAACAGAATTGGTATCATGAGTAAGAAATGTTCTGTAAAAGGAAAGTAACATGTATATTTTTATTATCTCCAGAATAAAAGCTCAAATTAGTAAACATTTAGTGTATTTTCAAAAACAGCTGGTAGAAAATACACTTTTTCTTTTGCAAAAGTAAATTAAAGATGAAATGAATAACATTTAATTTCATTCAAATATTTAACATTTTTACAGAAAGGACATTAATCTTGGGAATACAATTAGCTGTAATGCTCTAAATGTAAAAGAGTATCAATTTCCAATACAAGTATTTAATTAAGTAAAAAAAAATACTGCACCAATTAAAAAAAGAATTACGAAAATTGCAGAAATTTCAAAGTTAAAAAGCATAAAATCAAATGAAAGCTCAGGAGAATCACACAACCATTTTACTATACAATTATAACAAATTCTTTACAGTTATTTAATAAGAGAAATAAAACTATTTCTTACTCTAAAACAACAGCACGTAAAAATACTGTAGCCCGCTCTATGGTTGTTCGCCACACAGGAGATAAAGAACATATATCAAACAGAGAAGCATGTGGAAGTGCACGAAGAGTCATGAGTGATTCTTGTAAAAGTTCACTGCAAAGATCCGCATCCTCACCTGATCTCCACGCCCTTCTCAGAGAAGCAAATGCAAAACTCATTGCAATAGTACATCCAACCATAGCAAGTGTAGCTAAAGGTTTTTCACATGGCAAACTAAAACAAAATAACAACATATACTTGAACTACATACTGTAAATACAGCAGCTGGACATGAAATTTAAAAAAGAAAAATGGGAATATACATACAGTACAAAGTTAGACATCTAACAGCCAGAAGGATCTATTACCAAGATTTCCCATAACTTCATTTTAGAATTTTTTTCCCGCATGTATAGGAATGAAGCATGTGTTCAAAATCAATTTTCCTCCCAATTAGCTCAGATTCCTTTTCCAAAGATATATCATTATCTACAGTATTGAACCATCATGCAAACTGCTTCTTTTCCAAGCATCTACCAGCAAGCAAACCACATTTTTTCTATTCAACCCTTGAGTAGTTCCGGGAATAGAGCATTTATTAAGGTTATCATTTAGCCCTATAAGCAGTAAGTGAAGCTCAAGACACGTTAGTTTGGAATGGAATGTTGCACATACTGGTTTTCTTTTGTTGGCACAGCAGGGGAAGCAGTATAGCAGTTCACATAGCACAAGTTTGCATCAGAAATCAGATTTATAGGCTTTAAACTCTGATGTATGTACTTAAGCTCAGCCAACACAAAAAATTTCACTATTCCTTAACTTTTTGATTTGATACATCTCATTATTTTGTTTTCTATTATTATTACTGTTATCATAGAAAAATTGAAGATTTAGTAAAAGATTAAGCCTACATTATAATCTTTAAAAGAAATTTATGTAACTATAAATTTATTCATCAGGACATGAATACTAGGAATTTTTCACATACTGAAATGCAGTCTTAAAATCAATGCATCAGCAAGAGTATCCAATAATTCCTGAAATATTTAAATATAAAAATATACCTTGAGGAGCTTGCAAGGTCATGAAAGGGAAGGGCTGCAGATATTTTTTAAATCCTTGGCATAATTTATATCCAGCCACCATATTTCACAATGATGCATTTAATAAAAAGATAATAAATATAATGTTATATAAATAAAGCATAAAGAATGTCATTTTTCAGACTTAATTATAAAGATTTTAATTTAAAGGACAGATTACAATGTTCACAAAGCAAAACTTGCTGTGAACACTTCCTTGATCTAAGGCTACTGGACGAAAAAAATGCTTTAAGCTGTATAAATCTATACAGAAACTTTGCTTATGATAGCTAAAAATGCTTTGTTTATTTTATCTACAGGAATTAAACCATTAATATTAACTTAATAGTTTTCTTTCAGAATGCAAGGAATCCACTGTACTCTTTTTCTCAAACTGGTTCAAAATTCATGTAAGTACAGACTACAATTAAAAAAAAAAAGAGAGAAAGAAAACCTAAGGAAGCATTTCAATAACAATTAAAAGTATTCAAATAAAGCAATATACAAATGAGCTGTAAATGCTTTTCCTTATTTAGATGTAAATAATGTTAAAAAAATATTTACCAGTTTGAACAAGAAATTGAAAATGAACATGTCTAAATTTAGCGATGCAGCACTATTTCAGAGATTTCATGAAATGTTAAACTTTCTCCAAAAGCTCACTTTCGACGACCAAATTCGTCAGAAACTTTTTGATTCCCCATTAGTGATCAAAAATCCCATACATTCTCACATTATGTCAGAATTTCTATAGAATATTAGCAACTAATTCTTTTGCTATCAAACATTTCTTCATTAAGTAAATTCACATGTATTTTTCAAAATAGATTAACAGTTCAAGGATGGAAGACCTTGCTTGTAAATACAAATATTAATTGATTAAACATGAGCTGAATTTTCATGAAATGTCTAAGCAAAGGCTAAAAATGAAAGATTAGGAAACGTGGTGGGAAAACCAGAAGAGTTGATAGTTATGTTGAAGTAATTTGGTGAAACACAGATGAATCCAATTCAGAAAGTTACAACATAAATTTTTGAAAGCATAAACCAGAACATTGGTTATATGGATATTAAACACACCGCTTACTATTAATCTCAACAGCACACAGATAGAAGCTTCCAAGAGAACTGATATTTGTATGACAGACATGCAAACAATTAGCAATGTAGAACATCTACGCATATAGGTACCTCCTGTTATATATCGAAACGATGTAAAACAGGAAAAAGGTTTATACAAATCATTTTATGTTATACAATATATAACACATATTTCGTTAACAGAAAAAATTTTAGAACAATGTGATGTTGTATATTGGTTCCGTATTCAGGAAGTTTAATCAAGAATTACCGAACACATAAAGGATTTATATAAACTCTTGAATAATATATGCATTAAACGAAAATAATACATAAATCGTTTTCAAAATTTAACCAAATGAAAATATCAATATTATCGTAATTTTAATTTCAAACAGTTGCTATGATGACAATTTTCCTTTAAAAAAATTGTTTATAAGAATGTAAGTTGACGGATGAATTTAAAAGATGTTAAAATCCTTGGAAAGAGTAAATAATTGTAAATATTTATTGTAATAAAATTGTTCCATTAGTATCAATATTGTTTTATTTTTTGTGTGTCAGCATTATTTGGTGACCACTAAATTGATGACCCGCTGAACACAAAAGGTGATAAAAGCAGATGAAACTGAAAGTTTAGCAAATTATCGTGTGAATAAAATAACATAAGCATTAAAACTCTCCCTTTCTGGATTGAAAAACCTGAAATCTGGTTTTTTCAAATTGAAGTACAATTTAAAATTTTGGATATAAAAGCTGAAGAAACTAAGTTTACTTATTTAAGTTCATAATTAGAGCCTAAATATGTAGAAAACGTTTGGGACATTGTCAATAGTGATAGCGACAAATTTATGCATGCTAAAAATAGACTTTTAAACCTATTTAAAGAAAGTGAAAATGTCCAAATAAAGAAATTACCGGCATTGAGCTGGAAAACTTGAAACCAAGCCAACTATTGCAAAAGTTAAGATCATTTGCTATAACTGACATATCAGGAAATTTGATTAAAACTTTGTGGCTTGAAAAATTACCAGAAACATTGAAAAACATATGGTTAGTGAGCAAAGAAAATACTTCAAAACTTGCTATAATGGCAGATAAAATCAACGATACGAATCCACGTACAGAAATACTTGATGTGCACATGCCCATAGAGGGAACTGTCCAAATCAGCAAAGCAACACATGATGAACTGTTGAACAGATTTCAATTTCTGGAAGAACAAATGGCAAAATTAAGTGTTGAATAAAATGTCAGACCACGAATGAAATACAATACCCCTTGCAAAATTTTATTTTCATTTTAAATTTGGAAATAAATACAAACCAAAAAATGTCAAGCAAATTGTCAATGGAAAAAACAAATAAATGCAGATCAAGAAAACTAGATGTTGCAGTAGATTTTGCGACAAGCTCTCCTGAAAACATAAAGGATTGTCACAAATTTACCTTATTTATAAACAATAAAAAATCGAATTCGCCATTCCTCGTTGATAGTGGGGCGGATGTCAGTCAAATTCCGGCATCACCTACAGGTAAAAATTTTTCTGACTTTAAATTATATGCCGCAAATGATTCAGAAATTGAAACCTATGGAACTGAAATTCTTAATCGTGACTTACGATTACGTAGAGATTTCCAGTTTCCCTTTACAAAAACAAAAGCAAGCAAAGGAATATTAGGAGCCGATTTTTTCAAACAAATTCAGTTTACTTATTAACCTGGAAGGACAATGACTGATGGAGAAATTAAGTTTTGCGTTAAAGGAGACATTTCTTCAATATCTTTCAGTAATAATATAAGCACATTAAACAAGTTAAATAAATATTCAAATCTATTTTCTAAATATCCTGACATACTTAAGCGAAACTTACTAATTCCAAATATAAAGCATGATGTCAAACACTATATAGTAACTGAAAGTCAATCTGTACATTGCAAAGCTAGCCAACTTGACCCAAAACGCCTAGAAATAGTTAACAAAGAATTTAAATTCATGCTAGATAATGAAATAATTCATTTTTCTAACTCACAATGGTCAAGTAGACTGCATCAATTAACGAGGAAGAGCACAAGAAACATGTCGATTTAGTGTATGAATGACTAAACAAATAAAGCTTAAGAATAAATTTGTCAAAATCAACTTTTGGGGAACAAAATGTAAAATTTTTAGGGTATTCGATTACACATGACGGTTTTCATCCATTACCTCGAAAAGTAGAAGCTATATTCAATTACAAAACACCCAAAACCATTCACGAACCAAGAACATTTCTTGGCATGATCCAACTTTTATCGTCGTTACTTAAGACACTGCAAAAACCCATGCTATTTTACATAACTATCTGAAAGGTTCAAAGGAAAAAGACAAAAATATTTAATGGACAGAAGAGGCATTAAAGCAATTTGCAAAATGTATGCAAGATCTTGCTAATGCTGTACTACTATCCTACCCGAATCCTGAATTACCTCTAGCACTGTTTACAGACGCTTCAGACTCGGCTATTCGATCAGTTTTACAAAATTATGACAAAAATGGATGGAAGGCAATAGTATTCTTTTCTAAAAATTTCAATACTGCATAGCAAAAGTATATCATGTATGATTGTGAATTACTTGGAATTTACACTTCTATAAAACATTTCAAATATCTTTCACAAGGAAGAAATTTTACCATATTTATCGATCACAAACCTCTGGTGTACTACACCTTTTAACAAAAACCAGACAGAGCTTCACCCAGACAATTCAGACAATTACAATATATTTCACAGTTTGCCACAAAAAGCAAGCATATTAAAGGTGAAAATAATATAACAGCTAACACATTATCAAGAATAGAAAAAATAATAGAAATTAATAAAGACAAAATAGGCAGACAGCCAAATTGATGATGAATTAAAAAATTTACAAAATTCAACTTCATTAAAATTTAAAGGATATCCATTACCTCCAGGGGAAAAATTTATGGTGTGACAGATGAACCACAATAATTAGGCCATAAATACCAAAGAAATATCGAATGAAAATATTTATTCACTTTGACGGATTTTCACGTCCAGGAATAAAATCATCCGTAAAGCTTGTAATTTCAAAATTCATTTGGCCGAACATAAAATAAGTCATACAACAATGGGGTTGAGCAAGTATTTCCTGTCAGAAATAAAAAGTTTCTCACCACACAAAATCAATTTTTGGAAAATATCAAGAACCTACTGAAAGATTCCAAAAAATTCATACCGACATAATAGGTCCATTAATCCCACCAAATGGAAATGTTTATTGTCTGACTTGTATAGATAGATTTACAATTTGGGTTGAAGTAATCCCGTTATAATATATCGGCAGAAACCATCGCCAAATCTTTCTACAACAACTGGATTACAAGACTTGGAACACCCTATAAAATAGTAACAGACCATGAAGCACAATTTTCATCTGAAATATTTAAGCATTTACATTAATTTAGCAGTCAAATAACAAAAATCGGGGTTATATTCTCAAATTTTCACAGGATAGATAAAGGCTTTCTTATCTTATCTAATTATTATATCTTATCTCGTTCATTTGCACTTTTGCAGCTGAGGTTAATGGTTTGGTAAAACCATGCCTCCACAATAAAATGCCCCCCTCACTTCTGGCCTCAGGAGTGACCTATGCTGAATAGGCATGTACCCACTACTGGATAAAAACAATATTCATCTAACTCATTCATAAATTATAATGCTTCATTCAATGTTAAAAACCACTGTCTTAGTGATTTGCTATTTTGGAACAGATGTTTTGTGGAATCTGTAAAAAAAAAATACTACTATGAAAATACATGTATATTCATAAAGACAATGCTTTGAACTGACATAGCATTTTTGAAACATTTTTAAAAATGCATATTTATACAAACAAAGACAAAATAATAATCCAGACTGCTGACACCTTCATACATTTCTGGAAGATCGGTGTGTCTTCATGAAGTTATTTGATTAGTTTTTGCTAAGTTGTGCTTAAATCTACTCAAAATTAAAAGAAAAAAAGTCGCAAAAAAGTACCAAGACAATTATCTTCCTCCCCCCCCTTCTCAGACATAATGAATTTCACCTAAAATATAACAAAGGGGGGAAATACACTATACAGAAAATGAAAAAAACTTTTTGACTAATATTGAGATAATGGGATGTCAGAAGTTAATGGGTTAACATAGTTCAGTAGGAGACTATTTATTCCCGCTCATTAACTTAAAAAAAAAACAATGATTTGTCTGTACTGTTTAAATTTATATAATGAGAAGATGATTATAATGCTTCCCATCATTTGTTAATCAAAATCAAAGTGTACTTGATAGTTTAAAGGCTCAAACAAATGGTGTTGTACATAATTTAAAAGAACATATTATCATAATTTAAAATACCATTTTAGTTATTTTATTAACATTTGTATTACACTTGGAATGTTTCTTTTTCAAATTTACATAAACAGATACATTTACTGAGAAAGAACGTATGCACTTACCGACTAGGTTCATCAGAATTCTTATTACAAGCATTATCATGAGGCATTGAGAGTTTAGAATTGGGTTTCTGTGGTGGCCAAGAGCAAAAATACCTATGAACAACAATAAGACGCTGTTGCAATCGAGCTGCAGATAATGTTGAACTGAATGCTTCACAACCGAATAATCTTTGCTCATTTTTCATAAGCTCCAAACACTGTTTCAATTGATCTACACCTAAATGTAGATACAAAACTCATAAAAGTTCATGCACAGCTAAAACAAAACAAAAAAAAATTGGAATTATTTTGTAAACACACATAAAAAATGACTTACACGTTAAGAAACAGCTAAATTTAAAACTGGATACCATGAGGAGGATGGTTGTAAGCACTTTTGCCTTGAAATCTCTTAATGGCAAAGCCTTAACTGCCTCAAACTTGCCTTATTAGTGGTTAACTATCACTGTGGGTTTTGTTGAAATAAATCATTAAACTAATACACAGTATGCTTTTCTCAATTCGATAATTAAAATCATTATTTTTATTCCACTTTTAAACCATAATCTCAAAAGGAGTGGACAGTTAACCAGCTGACTGATAACACTGGGACAAATAATAGATTGGCCAACTTCTATCAGGGCCTAATTATTAACCATTAAGCAGCTATTAGGGCCTAATTATTAAAGAATTAATTTTTTAATGTATGTAAACATATGGAAAAGCTAAACTATCCATAGAAAGAATTAAAAAAAAGCAAAGTATGTAGTGAAAATTTTCTTGGTTTTTATTCAATATATATTTATTTTCCTCACTATTTTCACTATTTCATCACAGGGATCAACAAAATGGCAAAACAAAAGCACTGGAATACGGTTTGCCGCCAATAGAAGTCCAGTCTGGCAAGAGTCATGCCAGCTGCGATAACGTGTTTGATGCATTTATTAACAGCCACTGATGAATTGTGGTCACCACATAATAGCTGCTTATAATGAATTTGGAATATGCTACATTACTGCTCATTTAAATAAATTGCTTACAAAAGTATATGAAATAAAATAATAAATACAAATTTAAAATAAACTGCTTCTGCATTTTACTCACAAATAAACAAACTGCATATTGTAGACGATAAACAAACTTTGTACTGCACTACATTTAAATAAACTGTGTATTGTAGACAATGATCATTTTTGCATGCACATGTAACATTTCCTCAGCACCAATTTCCATTTCTCATTAATGTTACTATAATAGAGATATATCCATATGTATTTACAAATAAAATAATTCTTTTGATTGATCCAAAGCTATGTTTTTACTTACAAATGAATTTACGTCAAATCTCTTCAAATAAAATAATTTTGAGAATAATGTTGGATATTTTAGCACTTCACTTATGAAAAAAAAACTTATTTAAAAAATTAACATATACCAACATTCTCCACAAAAGTCACTAAGAAAATTTTGCATATATCATGTCATACTTTTGACTGAATCTGAGTGAACAAAATAACCACACATATCTAATGCAAGAAATGGACTGGCCATCAATGCTTTTTTTTTTTTTGCATTTATATATTGAAGCTGAATCAGTGTGAAAAACAGCCATTAAATGAAACACATTTACAAACTCTATTACATTTAAAGACAAGTAAGTTGCTAACATAATCCACCAAGACCATATTCTACACATAAGTTGATAAGACATAAGTTGGAAAGATATATAGTCGAAAAATTCAATCTTCATGACTGAAAATCAGATTCAGAAAGCACTGTCACATTTCAGATATGAGAGTGAATTGCTACCTCAATTCCTTACCTCAAATTACCCTCAATTCAGTATTACATTATCCTCGTCTGTAATGAATCTTACATTCTGAGCAAGATTTACATCAAAAACGAACAAGTTGGACATTTTGAAAATTTCTGTTTTCCTAAACTGATTTATATGTCTTTAGAAAATAAATTCAGTGTCTGAAGCGCTTGGTAATGAAGTTTTCTAAATTTATTAGTATTACTCGTTCTCATTAACATTCACATATAAAACAAATGAAATAGACTTCTATGGAATTTGGCTTCTGGAACTGACTGAAATGCTCCTCAAATGTACATAAATCCATTAGATACTGTTAATTAGAGTTTCCCAAAGTTTAACTTATTGCATGCAATTTCCATACTCTTTGATTCCTTATAGATAGCTTGCACTTGATTTCTCATGTTCAGCTATGTAGATTTCAATCCATGATAACCACTAGAGATATTTTTCATGTATTGAAATGGATATAATAATATGTAGAGGCAGGAACAAAATCTGACAGCTTTTCTGAAATGAAACAATTTAATGAATATAAAGAACTCACTTTTATTCACATAGATTTACAGTTAAATGTATGCTATTACTTGGGAATATAAAAATGCAAATTAAACCAGTATTAAGTTCTAAAAATAATATCTTTGAAAAGTCATCTTCCATGGTCCATACGCAGCTGGAGTCAATCATCAAAATTTCCCATTTTGCAGTATTTCTCTCAAAATAGTGGTTACCTCAGGTTGAATAATAGCCTTTCGTTCAGGAAAGGAACATGCTTTGTTGACAACACACTTGATTTAAGTAAACCCAATTGTTGGATTTCAGATGACACGTAATTTGCATTTTATGCCTACTTTCATCTAATTTTATTTAATTAGTTTTATGGCCAGTAATAAATTTGTTAGTTTTATTTCTTGGAAGTGGCAACAGAACAACTTATAAAATTAGTAAAACCATGTGCATGTAGGCTTATTAAAAGAATGTTTCATTATTTACATGAGTGACATATTTCTAAGATCCAAACCTATTTTCAGCAGTAAATGAATACTTTAGAATATGTTTATTAATCTCTAAAGTCCATGATGTGCTGGTAGAGTTGACAGAATATTTTGATGCATAAACGAACATTTTCTGGAACCCTTGGTAAGATGCAAGAGGTATTTTTTGGAATTCTAAAGAATAAAAATGGGTGGTAAAGAAGCTATTTAACTTGAAAAGAAGAGCCACAGAAATGCATTTACAAAATTCTTCAATGGCTTAGAAGAAATTATAAAGAAAAGTGAGATAGATTCATCTGAATTACAGATGGAGCTTCATGTTTTTGTTTCAAAAGCTTAACGTTTGAAAGACACGAACATACACTTTAACTCACTGACCGAAAATGAAGCAGAATTTGATGCTATTGAAGATTATCAAGACAAGGACATCAAAACTAAAGTAAACTGTGTTCTTCAGAATCTACGTAAAATAAATATTTCAAATTTGATTTTGAATGAATCTGTTTATGAAAATGCATGCAAACGTACACTTAAACTTCCAAAACTTGAATTACAAAAATTTGGTCGTGAAATGAAGGAATGATTTTTTTTAAGTCAGTTTGAAAAAAACCGTGACAAACAAATTACGATTTTTGACAGTGATAAATTTCAATATTTATTACGAGTGACTGTTCATGGTTTCGAGAGTAAGGGAAGGTACAGAAAGTTTTCTGCCTACAGCTGCTGATTATCTCACGGCTATAGAAGGTCTGAAAATAAGTTTTGGTTTGGTCAAAATGACTTGCAGGTGGAAATTTATGTGAGAGAACTGTTAAAATTGATCCTGAGAAATGCTAATTCCGAAATCCTCTAATAATGTATGCACAGAATATGACAATTTAGAACAACAAATTTGAGCTCTGGAAACCCTTGGAGTCAATACAGATTAAAGTGCTGCACTTCTTTATCCTTTAGTTGACTCTTGCTTACTTGAGGATGTCTTAACAGCCCATCAAAGATATGCAAATGTTAACTATGGTCCAGACCCAAAGTGTAGATAGGACAGTTTATTAAAATTTCTGAAATCAGAGGTAGAATCCGGAGAACACAAATTTCGCTATGGCTGGTTTTGGTTTGAAGAATGAAATATCCTGTTGAATTAAATCTATTAAAACTTTTCATGAATGACCTTCAACGACAGCAAGTTTGTTGAGTGCTTTTTCTCCTCTAAGATGTGCATGTTTTGCAGTGCAAAACGCAATTCATTTAACTGTTTTAAAGCTAAAAAAATGCTTTTTTCCAAAAGGCAAAAACTTTTAAAACATAAAGGTCACTACTTTTGCTGTTTAAAAGTCTGGTCATTGTGCAAATAAATGTAGGATTTCTATTAAATTTGCCATAAAAATCATATGAACTACCTGAGAGTGAAGCAAAAGTGATACACGGCAACGAAAAGGAAACTAGCATGGAAGAAAGTTCTGTGAATCTTGCTAGTGTAACTCATCACAAGTACTTTTATAGGCCCTAAAAGTAAAATTAGTTGCAAATAATCATACACTTTGTGTTCGAGCTGTATATGACACGGCATCGTAAAAGTCATATTTGAGAAAGGACTTAATCTCTACTCCTGATACCTTCTTTAATAGTAGATTTTAAGCCATTGCCATTTTTGAGAAAAACGGGTGCCTGCAAATTTACATAATGTCATTAAGATTAAGCTTAAGTGCTGAGTTGAGAATTTTACATGAACCTTAGTTATTTATGAGGAAGATATAATTTGTGATGCTGTACCTTCTGCTTTACATGGCCATGGGTTAAAGAGCTTCCAGTCCATGAACATACTATTTTATGACAGTGAAGATTCATCAGGGCCTATCATTCTTTAAATTGAAGTGCAGATGTATATGGTCAACTTTCCACCAGGAGAAAAAGAATACTTTCTAGTGGTACTCTAGCTACAGAAATGTACCTGGGCTGTGCAATGACTGGATAAACTCGAATGAATGCTGAAAGGGAAAATATGGCAATGACAACTGTAACCATGTTTGTGAAAGATGCCAATATTTCTGACCTTTTTCCTTTAGACATCTGATTCAATCGAGGTAAAATCACAAAAAGAAAAGGAATTTCTAAGGAAGAAATAATTTCAAGAGACAAAGGATGATGGAAGGTATGAAGTTTCCTCCGCATGGAAAGATGATCTTTTGCCACTCTCCACCAACAGTGTTATAGCGGCAAGAAAACTTGAAGCTTCAACTATGAAGCTAAATTCAGAAAAATTATTCAATACCTATCATGATGTCTTTAAACAATGGATTGACTTGGGAATAATAGATGATCTCAAAGATGAATATCTTTCACAATAGCACTTTCTTCCTCACTGATCTGTAGTCAGGATACATGGTACTGCCAAAGTGTGTCCTGCATTCGATGCATCTGCCAGGCAAATTAGATCCCCATCTTTGAACCAGTGTCTAAAATCAGGTCCCAATTTATTAGAACTCATTCCAAGTCTCTTTAATCAGATTGAGAGAATTTAAATATGATGTTACTGAAGATATTGAAAAGGGTTTTTTGAGTGTTCGGCAGGATGAATGGTAGCATTTGAGATTCTTCTGGTGGAAGGATAGCAACTGCAAAGAAATTAAGCTAATGATGCAGATTGGTCTTCAGTGTAAACAGCAGCCCTTTCATTTTGAGAGCAGTCCTGGATTATCATTTGGGAATATATCTGAATGATGTCCGATATAATCAAGATTATGTTCAGATCCTTCTTTCAGCTTTCCATGTTCATAATTTAGTAATGAGCTTAAATAATATGTGTGATATGTTACCCTTCAATGAGAAGTTTCAATTCATACTATGTGAAGAAAAATTCAATTTGAAAGGTTGGCAGTAAACCAACGATAATGATCCTCAACCATTTACTTCTGTGTTGGGAGCTTTGTGGGATAGAAAAAAAGATATGCTGATGATAAATATTGACTAGTTAGACAGCTATAAATTTGAAACTTTGTCCTGTCCAAAAGAGTCCAAAAGAATAATTCTTTTGGTTGCTCATTAGGTATTCGATCCTGTTGGTTTATTATGTTCTGTTTTGCGGATACCCAAATTGTTGTTGCAAAAGGATGTGGAAAGAAAATATACCTCTGAACTTGATGCTAATACAAAAAAAAAAAAAAATTATGAGCCGGTTTTCAGAGTTTCATTTGTTCAAGAAAATGACCACATCTATGGTGCTTTTCTATTGACCCAAGCAGACAAAACATTTCTCTACATACATTTCATGATGCTAGTCATTCAGCCTTCACAGCAGCTGTTTTCATTTGTGTGGAAAGCTCTGAGAATGTCCAAGTTCATCTCCTAGTAGAAAAGCTGCAGTGGTTTCTGTAAAACCCATGAATATCCCTCGGGAGCTGACAGCTGCTATGGTGGGAGTTCAATTGTGCAGATCTGCTGTAGAAGTGCTTCAACAGAAAGATGCTGAGCAATATTACTGGAGCGATTCCCATGGCTGTTTTAGTGTGGAATCAGCATAAAGAATCTTATAGTATTTATGACCAACAAAATGAATGAATGGATCCTCTTGCATGGAATCATCTTCTGGAATCCAGATCATTTGCCCTCATGCGGATGCTCCAATAGACAACTATTATCAAGTAAATGGTGAGAGAGACCCACTTGGTTATTAGAACCTTCATCTAACTGTCCTATTGCAGAATAAAATTGTGATGAATATTTTATAGACAGGGAAAAGAGAAAAACAAAAATCTGATTTGCATTCTTCTATATGTTCTTTAAACTTCCAGCACGTGCGTCATGCACACAGTTTACGATAAATTCGGTTTTTAATGCCCATTTTTTGCATATCGCCATTGAGATATTTGAATGTTATTTCTATTACTCCTTCCAACCCTTCCCCACATAATGGAATGTGCCAACAGGAAGGCATATGATTATTTTTTCCACTGCGTTTTTGTGCTATGTGGCAGCGCTTCTTCGTAAAAGTTACGACACGCGCATGGTCACGGGTGAAAATTCGGAAAATATTTTTTTGTCAAATATTTTATAATTTTGTGTTATTAATTACGTCTATTATTTTCATTTCTATAAATTCAATTCTATAATTTTTACATCTATTTTCATGGCCAAAAAAAATATGTGCAACCAGCTGATTTTGCTCGCATTCTTCAAGAATTATCTGATGAAGAAAAAGAAGACAAGGAACCTTTGAATGTGAGAACAACAGCGATTTCAGTAATGAAAATATAGATATAAATAATATCAGCAGTGAATCTGAACAATATATTTCAGATGATGATTATAATAATGATACAGAAAAAGGGAATGATGATGTTATGTTCTATGTTGGTAACAATAAATCCTCGAAGCGGTGAAAACAGTATGCATACTGCTCAAAGATGGAGAAGATGAACATTTTGAAAGTGTTACCTGCACTAAAACCTCTACCAAGAATATAGAGGATGAAATAGGATCATTTTTGAAAATAATTTATATAAATATGCTTGATGAAATTTTGGAATGTACAAATAAATACATAAGTTTGCTAAAAGGCAAATACTCAAAGAGATAGAGACTGTACTGTTACCTCAAGAGTGGAAATGATGGCATACTTTGGGTTGTTATATATGATGGGGAAAAAAAGGACACCACGTAAATGTAAAAGAATTCTTCTGGGCAGTGGAATTGAAATAACAAAAGTTGTGATGAGCTACAACAGATTTTTATTTTCGACAAGTTTTTTTCAGTTCGATGATAAATCAACAAGAAAACAGATGTAAAATGGACAAATTGGCAGCTATGTGGAATATCTTTGAATAATTTCTAAAAAATTGTAATGATTGCTACACTTTGGATAAATTCATCACGATTGATGAGATGCTGCATTCCTTTCAAGGTCGGTGTCAATGGATTCAGTACACGCCTAGTAAATCATTGAAATATGGAATAAAAATGTATGTTTCGTGCGATTCAAAAACGTTTTATACATCTGGCCTCAAAATTTGTTGTGAAACACAACCTATTGGTTGTTATGCTGTTTCAAAAGTCCTATGGACATGTTGGTCCATAGGGTTGGTCTCTCCATTTGAAAAATCATGCAGAAATATTACAACAGATAATTACCTACACAAGCATCCCACTTGCAGATTATTTACTGCAAAAGAAACTAACTCTTGTTGTAACATAGAAAAAAAAATCATATAAAAGTGCCACAGGAATTTTTATCAAATAAGAAACGGATGCTGCGAACAGCAGAATTTCCAACTGGGCAAAGACTTTGTTTCTTACGTTCCTCGTAGAAACAAAGCTATAATTCTTCTTTCTGCTATGCATGATAATGCCAGCCAGCACTGACACAGCCATAAATAAACCTGAAATAATAATGAATTATAAAGCTACAAAAGGAGGGGTAGACACGATCAATAAATTGTGTGCAACACATTCAATGTCGAGAATCACAAGGAAATGGCCTTGACCTAACTTTTTTAATCTTCTGAATATTGCTGGGTTAAATCTCCACCTTTTGCACATGCTCGCAAAGACAGCTGACCCAGCACCATGCCGAAGGATCTTCCTGAAGAATTTATCTACTAGTCTTATGAAAGAGCGTCTTCATTCGCACGTCAAAATCCAAACATTTCTATGTCATAATTATGCTGCTCCTAATGATAAAGTGCCAAAATCCTCATCGAAATGAGGAACATGCAATTTGCATGTCCGAGGGAAAAAAAAGGGATCATCAGCATCTACGAAATGCAAAACATGCCTTAGAGACACATGTAGACGTCATTCCATCACCAAAATTATTTGCATGGAATGCAATGTGAACTTTGGACATTGAAAAATATCTTTAGAATTCTGTTTTTCTATTGTTACTATACTCTATCCTATTTCTATTATTACCATTCTTTATTTTCTTTTATTTCTATTTTTTTATAAATAAATAAATATATTAAAATTAAAGTTAGTTTAAAATTAGCTTTTGTAACCAGTAAGAAGTAAATTTCACTACAGAAGTAAGTAAAGCTAAACTTACATTTTTTCCTACCAAGGTGAATGTATTTTCCTCTTTTATTTTTCTGTACTTGCCTTTGATGATTATTAAAACTAGCTTTGATTTTAAAAAATAGTTATTAAATAATAATTTAAAATTTTCAAAATGAAATACATCATTGCCTTTCCACCTGACCAATATAAGCACTTAAAAATGATCTACTTTCATTTGAATGTGACACCACTTGTACAATAATTTGAAATAATAAGGTTAATATTTTATTTCTTAACAATTTATTATTAATATTCAATTATTTCTGTCATTTTTCATGCCCAAAAACGGTAAAATAACAGATGTTATAAAAAATACGATGAGCATGTGCTAATGTACAATTGCCAAGCGTGCATACTAGAAGGTTAAGTTACTCAAGTACTTGTAGCTGCAAAACTGATGAAAAGAAAAATAATGAATGCAGATATTACGGATCAAGTTGGTACTATAATTTTTCAAAGTGATATGGTCGATTGCTTGGATAAAAAGATTTATTTTTAATTGTCTAAATGCAGTCTTCAAGAATTATTGGAGAGTTATCTTACAAAGAGATCAAAGATGAAGAAAGAAGGTCATATTGTTAATACGAAATGAATATTTTTCTGACCACTTAAACAAAAGAAAAATAGAATCTTTGATAACATACAAGGACAGAGAAGGAATTATTAGACTGAAAACTAAAATTATATTTTGAAATGATACAGAGAATTTTATACATCCATTTACCATAACTGAGGGAGCACCCAGAGATCAAAAGGCTAACTGCGACACAACACAAGGTGAACTCTTATGCTGCCTCTTAAATGAGGCTCAGTATTCTAAGAGAATATTAATGGATTTTAAATGTGAAAAAGTCGTAAGTTCTCTTTTATCCAAATGTGTTACTTGTTTAACACATGCAAAGAGAAATTTAACAGCACCAATTTCTGTATTACCAGAAAATGGCATAAGGGATGCATCCATTTTTAAAACTAAAAGAATTGATATGGCAGGGTATACATATTTAAGAGGAGAAGCAAAAGCCTGCATTTGCAAAAATACATGTGCTACATACAGAGCTGCCCATTTTGAGCTCATTTCCTTACTGTCTACATACAATTTTCTTCAGAGTTTCCGTCAGTTTAGCCCAGAGAAGTCGACCCTCTGTAATTCATTGTGACAATGGAAACAACTTTGTTGCAGCATCAGATTGTTTAAAACCTGTTGACTAGAATGTCATTGCTCAATACACCACCACTACGAAAATTTCAATGGTTTTTCAATCCTCCTGCTTTTTGGTGGGGCAGTTTTTAGAAGCGATTAAATGCCACGATGAAACAAATTCTTAGAACAGTTTTGGAGAGATCTCTGATGTCTTTTGAAGAAATGATAACGTTATTGTGTGATGTAGAATTTGTGATTAACTCTCATCCACTTAATCTATGTTTCAGAAAAAATTCTCAACTTATTCCTTTGTCTCCCATCCCATTTTTAAAAGATTTCCGAAAATGAGGCTTTCTTGACTTGGATGACATTGATGAACATCCCTTCAACAAGAGATAAAAATATTGTCAACAACTAATCGCATATTTATGGAAAAGGCTTAGATCTGAGTATCTAACACTTTCGACTCAAAGGCATGATCTGGAGAAGCATAAACAAAGTATTAAATTTGAGATGCAGTTCTTATTGGAAGTGATAATGTTAAATGTATTGAGTGGAACTTTCATGTAATTGTTTCAAACTAAAAAAAATTATACTGTTTAACAAGCTACAGCTGAAGGGTTTCCGGTGGCAAATAGGCGAAAAGACGTAAAATCTGCGAAAAATCAGGAGTGGAAGAGAAGTCCGGCCTACACAAAGACAAGACTTATAGAATTTATGAATATTTGGACTTCAGTTCCTTTATCTTTTTATTTGAATTTTAAAATTTTGTGTTCATTTTCAAAATTTTACACTTTAAAATTTTTAGCAGGTTAAGTTGTTTCTGAACAACTTAAGGTGGGAGAATGCTAGATTTCAGATGACATGTAGATTTATTTTATATGTATTATATGCATACTTTCAGATAAATTATTTTAAATGTACTTTTGTTTTATGTTTTTGGGCCCCTAATAATTATTTTTAGTTTTATTTCTTGGAAGTGGCAACAGAACAACTTATAGAATTAGCAAAAATATGTGCGTGTAGTACGTAGGCTTATTAAAAGAATTTTGTTACTTACATGAGTGCTGTATTTAAGATTTAAACCTATTTTCAACAATAAATGAACACTTTAGAATATGTTTATTAGTCTCTAAAGCCTGCGATACGCTGGTAGCATAACAGTTTATTTTGATATGTAAGCGAGCACATAGGACAAAGTCACAAGATGAAAGATTGATAGGGATGGCCATATATCTCCCTAATGGGAAATTAAAAATGCCAGGAATCTCCTCCTCAGCACTTCTGTCAAGTCCCTATTTGTGTTGACATTTGTCTCATCTAGTTCAAATTATTTTTGTTTTAGTTTGTGCACCTTCTGTGAAGTTCCGGAGCATTGCACTGGATTATTCTGCATTTACTGTTACTGTATGATCATCTTAATAAAATTCTGGCCACTCACCCAAAACTCCCCACTGTACTGTATCCTGTCACGACTGTAGTGGACACTTGTGAAGTTGTTCGAAGTTTCAATGAACAACTTCCAGTAGTGTGCACACAATGGATGATGATATTTGCAACATATCATTTCCAAAACTTAACACTGGTGTAATTTTTACCTATTTATTTATTTTAGTAATGACATACATTAAACTGCAACATAAATAAGTTCTTTTTATTTACCAAGATATTTCATTTAAAAATTCATTAGATTTTTTCTGCCCTATTATTCTGTAAAAGCTGTATATACATTTATTGTGGAATTTTGTTGCTACATAACAACACTGCTTCACACTGGAAAACAATTTCTGATACTTTTGGCATACACCGATATTGCTCATCATCTATTGTTTCTACTTTTTTTTTAAAGTTTGTTTAATAATGTTTAGAAAATTCATTAGTAACAAGATGACCCGATATGAGTTTCTTGAAGATTGACTTTGTTCTCTTTGAGGAGAAGGATCTAAACTGGTTGCTAATAAAAATAGCAGCATTATTTAGACCATAAGATGTGAAAAGCAATAAAAGGCAAAAATATCACACTAAAGCTCAATAGAGAAAATGAAAACTGAAACTTTACTCATATTTTCATTTCAGGCTCATTTTAATTTAGAATCAACAACTATTTAACAGCAATGATTTTGAAATGGTCCTGCATAATCAATAGGTAAGATAATATATTACCATTCCCCTTTCCGCCAATTTAATGGCACTAAAAGTTCTAACCTCCACCCGCAGAACTGAGGCGGGGTTCAACCCCTTTCCCAGAACCTTGGAGGGATCAGCATAATACACATGGATTCCAGGGCATCACAGGTTTTTAATTTGCTACCTACCAGTCACTCAGGCTGCCAGTTGCAGAGGGACCTTACCCAGCAAACCCAGGGTGCTATTCCTGTGCTACTAGAGAATCATTAGGTAAATTATCTTTTTTTCCACCCAAATCCTTCCATTAGTGCATAAGAGCTTTTGAAATTTTGTTCTTAATTTCAGCACTGTGTTTACATGCTCTTAAAAAGTATTCTGTATTTTTATCAATTTCTTTCTAATAAACATAACAAAGAGCTAATTGTTTTATTTTCATTACGCCAGTGAAAATTTCATATAATTCTTCAAATATGGAATTTTGATATATATTCTGATATATTTTAAAGATAACCAATTGCTGACTCTTAAACAGTACATACCACCATCAAGACTGTACTCATTGTTGCAACTTTTAATGGTAAAAAGGGCACTGTTGAGCCAAAATAAAACACTCTATGTGTTTTATGTTGCGTAACTGTTGGTACACTATTGTATTGTTGCTGTATTACTGCGATATATCTTGTTGGTGTTTTTCATTATAACATAAAAGAACAATGTAGTTGTCAATTTTGTCTACCAATCAAGATCAAATAACCACCAATGTCAAATATTCGAAAACAGGGCAAATTTCATATTAGTATCATTAAGTATTGCATTTGCCTTTCGAAATTCGTATTATGTGGTGACATGGTCAGGAACATGGGAATCGCATGGTTAGATGAGTAAACAATTTTGTTGAAAATTTTTCTGAACAGAATATTTTTTAATTGTTGAAGTAGTAAAGTTGTTTGAAGTCATTGATCTTGTTTTGGTAAAATTTGAAACTTTCATATTTGTATTTATTTGAATGTTTGCATTGATATTTAGAAGGTACAAACTTATTTGCAAGTAAGAATTTTTGTTTTCATAGAATTAGAATTTGTTGCTAATTTTTTAAGTTTAATTTCTTGTTGAAAATTACAATTTCTTTTGTCAGAATTCTAAAATTAGAATTTATTATTAATATACTTAAAAGGTAAAATTTGTAGCTAGAAATTGTTAAAATGGCTAAATTGTTAAAGCTGAGAATTAAGCATGACGCACAACGAGAACAAACTTTAGTTAAGTTAGTGGAAAAAATAAACAAATATTTTAATGAATTGGATATCGACATAGATGTATGTGATTCATATTTAGAACAGTTGAATAGTAAAACTGAAACTCTTAGCACACTAAATAACGGCATTGGTGAACTGTTGAAAAAAGAAAGTGAAATTAAGGATGAAATTAACATAGTAGATGAATATTATGAAAAATAATACTAGTTTAAGTTGCAAAACAAAATTAAATCAATTCAAAAACGTTCCACATCAGTCAAGTGAACACATTAAACCCAGAAAACGTTCACGTAGGAAAAAAAAACTGTACACTTAGAAAACAGAACTAAACTCCTTCCTTGATTCTATAGAATCAGAATAGTTAGATTTTTAAAATTAGTTTGAGAATTCTATGTATAATAATTCAAGTGAGGTTGACAAATTTTCCTATTTAAAGTCATTATTAGATGGCAGGGCCCTTGATAGCTTTAAAGGTTCTCAATTACTCCAGAAAACTATAAACAGGCTTTGGACAAAGAGGCATTTTAATAAATGCTCACTTGTCAAATTTATTAAATCTCACTTCTATTAAAAAGTCTTCTAAAATTCAGGCTTTTCAGAACCTTTATTTTGAAGCCCGAACTCAAATTACACGTTTAGAGAAACTGAATGTCAAATCGTAAAAATATACAACAGTACTGACTAACATGATATCGAAAAATCTGCCAAGAGAACTGGCTCTTGAATTTTCAAAGCAAAATACAAATAATTGTCATGATTTACAAGAATTTATGAAACTTTTACATAATGCCATCAGTGCAAGAGAAAAAGCATTCCGTATCATTCTAATAATGGATCTTTATGTAATAATTTTCATTCTAACTAACACAAAATAATTTTCAAAACCAAAATCAAAACTTCCCTCCAAGTCATAGGAATCAACATGTCAGCAACAAAAGTCAAAGCAAAAACTTTCCAAGTTTGTTTACTCTGCGGTAAAAGTCACTGTAAGACTAATATGAAAATATGGCTCTGCAACAAAAGGGGAATAAATTAATTAAGGAAAAGAAATGTCTATTGTGTTGTAACAAAAACTGTTTTGTGAAAAAAAATGTAATGCTAAACAGTGTTCATTCTGCTCTGGCAGACATGCCAAGCCTATTTCCTTTAAATTTGAAAATATTTGTATATTTAAACAAAAAGAATTAAACAAAATAAATTGCATTAAAATATTGCAGAAAATAATATATGTACAGATGAAGCTATACAATGTTCAATTAACATAGAAACTAGGAAATGTATTTGAACTTATTTTAGCAGAATCGAAACAAATGAGTTAAAAATGAGATATTATTTCAGAATTTCTAATCAAGAGACAAAATAAGATAAAACGTTTTTTCAATGAGTTTTTAACACATAAATATCAAGCCTGTAAAAAATATTTTAGTGCGATTGTATTTTATTGCATTTTAGACATTTCGGCACAAATAAATCATCAATTTAGTGGAATAACAAATATGAGAGAACGATTTGATTTCCTGGAACCTTGTTATATAATCCATGCTAAGGAAACCGAGTTAATATAAAAATGTGACAGTTTAGTTGATATTTAGTCTAAAATTCTGTCACCAGAATTTACACTTTCTAAATGCATTCGAGTAAAAAAATAACCTGATGAAAATATGAACATTCAAGAATTTGAGAACTTAAGTTGAAAAACAACTTCTGTGCAATGTACAGTGTTTAGTTTACTTTTTAATTATTCCTGTAACTGCTGAAAGAGCAGAAAGATGGCTTTTAAAAATCATTAACAGTGACAGAAGAGAGACAACTGAACAAAGTCAATTAAACCACCTTTTGTTTCTTGCCATTCAGCATGAAGAGGCAAGTAAAAATGGAACAAAAAAGTTAAATTTCTTTTATCTCAACAAAAGCAAATAAATGATAATGTATTTCATAAATCCACTTTTTATTGCGAATGTAGCTTGATTAGTACTTTTTTCTTGTTTTTAGTTCGCTACATTTATTAATATTGCTTCTGTGCAGTTTTGTTATTAATATATTCTGCTCAGTATTATTATAGTCTTGAATTGCTAAAAAAAAAACATTATACAACCTTAATTAGTCCAAAGGGACTTTGCCCCTGACGGACTATTGTTTTCGTTTTGCGATTTTGCGTCGGAAACATTAAAAAAGTCTGTATCACTTTTCAAACTGTTGCCACAAAATATTGCAGCCCTGTATTATACTTAAAGAAATTAAATAATGAAGAATGTGCATAAATGTATGTATGTTTCTTGCATTGTGATAAAACGACGGTACCTAAAGCCATCGAATTTTGAATGCTGTAATCCTGCTGCGAATATAGGCATCTGGAAGCCCAAATTTGAAATTTGGAATTTATTTTATTAACGATTTCATATTTTGTAAAACTTTAATGAATTTCTGATCAACAAACTCAAGGATTTCAAAGTAGGCAATGGCAACGTTGTACAGAAAAAAAACATTTTTATCTGCTGCACGTGAGACTGTGTGTAGGAAATTCTAAAGATATGTTCAGTTTAAAATTATTTTGTGATATTGTTCTTTAACTGAATTTTATGGTTTAAATGCAAACATGATATTCAATAAATAAAAGTAACATACAAAATGTTTAAAAAATGCCCCTTTGGACGTAATTTAAAATCTGAAACCTTTCAGATTTTTTTTTTAAATTTATTTTTATTAGTCCAAAGGGATTTAGTCCCGAAGGACTATTACTTTCGTTTTGCGATTTTGCGTCGGAAACACAAAAGCGGCGTATCACTTTTCAAACTGTTGCCACTAAATGTTATCGCTCTGCATTAAATTTTAAAAAATGAAAAATCTGCATAAATGTATGCATTTTTTTTTTTTTTTTCGTAGCTTTC
>KK112033.1:50962-64616 GCA_000611955.2 Stegodyphus mimosarum | reverse complement strand
TTCAAAGCCAGCAATACCAACGTTGTACAGAAAACATTTTTATCTCCAGCGCGCGAGAGCGTGTACCGAAATTTCTAAAGATATGCTCAATTTAAAATTATTTTGCGATATTGCTGTTGAACTGAATTTTATGGTTTAAGTGCGAAGAACATGGTATTTAACAAATAAAGGTAACACACAAAATGTTAAATAAACGTCCCTTTGGACGTAATTTAAAATCTGAAACATTTCAGATTTTTTTTTTGTATTTCTTTTTTTTATTTGACTAAAATGGAATTTCAATTCATAATTATCTGCTAATTTCACATTTGGCATATAAGTGAGTGAAAGGTATACACACACATTTATGCATACCTTATTTACGTTTACCTAAGGGACCCAAAATTTCCATATGCTACTAGAAAGTATATACTTTGTTTTCATTATCCCATGCCACCATGTTTTTGGACTTAAACTGATATACTACAAGCTAGATCACAGTTGAATGACACCCAGTAATGGAAACACGTTTACAAATACTTTATTGCATTTAAAGACAAATTTGATGACATCCACCCACAAAATCATATTATACCCATGAATTGGAAATAGAGAATTACACATAATGCCGCAAAATCAGAGACAAATGTTTCTGGAAAATACAGAACATTGCTAAGTGCAAAGTTACAACAAATGACTTCCCGCATGAAGTACAGTTTTAAGACATTAATATGCCTCGCATTCTTAAAAAGAGATTCAAAGTATTATCATTCCCTGATACAGAAATAAAAAAAATTTTTAATTTTTGAAATGAAAGTTCAGAAAGATTTTTAATCCATTATTAATATGATAAAAATGCTAATATGTACAGATAAATATTAAGACACTGAAATTAAATTTTGAAGCATTAAAACTGCCAAATCGAAACAGGCTATTTTGTCACTCTAGCTGAAGTTTCAATTAAAAAGTTTGTTGCCCAAGGAACAGAAGAAAACCAAGGCGGTTTTATCAAATAGAATTTGTTAAGATTTATTCTAAAGAAAAGGCAGCATATTTAATAAAGTCAACTGTACGTATTTACACATACATATATACTTATACACTACTGTATCATACATGCCTAATTTTAATTAAACTTTAATGCAATTAGCAAAGAAAAAGGAAATTATACTGAAGTTCATTCAATAAACTACACTAAAGCCCATAAAGTAACATTAAAGATAAATTAAGGAGAACTCATAGACATTCACTGATACTTCAATAATGCTTTCATTAATTTCCAATAAAAAGAATGAAATCAAAGACTTTATTATTCGAAATACTGAGAGATTACATAAAACTTAACAATACACTATGTAACATTTCATTAAGGTTTCCGTGAACATACCTAATTCAGGATCCCATGTCCATGACTTTATCAATGACTTTGATGATTTAGGGATTGAATCACACTCCTGTGGCTTCACCTCTTTTGTAGAATTTGTAGGTCGGTCACACTCAATACATAGCCAACATCCACATTCACCAGGATAATTACATACATCTGTGATACTTGGAACAGGAGGAACTAAAACAGAATTCATTAAAATCATCATTAGAAATAAAAAGAGTTCAAAATTAAAATAGCATCCACACTAGTGTTTCTTGATAAATATGATCAAAATTATTAGAACGAGGCTGCCCATGTGAGAGAGAAGGAACCAAGATGGCCTCAGACAACTTATTCTATGTCGAAGTTTGAGCAACAAGAATAACTGTCAAAGAAACACCTGGCTTTGCAGTAAAGCTGCTGAACACTGAAAGGTTGACTTGGGTTCGATTTCAGGCAAATGGGCAAGCTTCATGGGTTTTTTCACAGTTTTCTCTACGTGCAATGTAAATATGCATCCCTTACAAAATCCACCATGAAAGCATCCTTCCCTTTGGCTGACAGCAGTTGCAATCTCTGCCCTAACCAAATAAATCAAACTAAACCAATAATTAACTAAACTGTTTTGATGATAATTAACTCTCATAAGAAGGAGACTAGATTAGAATTAACATCATTAATTAAAAAAAATAAATCTTTGCGAATGTCAAAAGCTTCAAGGAAATCCAATTCACCAATGGAAGAAGCTTTTCAGATAATTTTTGCAGATCCAAAGTCAAAATTGTGATTAAACTTTCCACTATGATTAGCTATCGAAGACTTATTAATTTTGCCTTTTCGGACCAAAGACTCATGTTCCTTCATGCAACACTTTAAAGCTTTTTTAGTTTGGCCAGTATATTTCAAATGACACTGACAAGATATGCTATTAATTTCCTAAGAATAAAGTCAGAAATGGAATCTTTAGGAAACGACCTAGAGATTTTACTGACAGGCGAGAAAATGACGCGAAAATTGAACTTCTGAAGATTACATGCAATTTTATAATAAACAGAAGGATAAAATGAAAGCCCGAAAGGATCATTAACGTTATTTCTAATAATTAAGTGTCTTTTTTGATGGTAAGCAGAAAATTTTTTAAAAAGATTTATCAATGTCCATGACAGAAAATCTTCAGTCAATGACAACTGATCTCAAACACTCATAAGGTTGTAAGGTTCTACTGCCTATCTGTTGTGTAGAATCTGGAGAAATAGTGATTGCACCGAAGAAGGGTTAAAACTTCCCTTTAATTAACTCTTTAAATTATTATTAATGGGCCAACTTGACGCTAACATACTATGCCTCAACTTGGGCAGTAACTGAAACAGTAGAATCAAAACTGGAGATATTCACGTGTAGTAGAATTTAAATACAGGGCTCATACAATCCTGTATCCTACAGCACATAGATGAGTCTATTGGCTGCAAGATAATAGACATTAAGCCACGTCTAACCAGCAATAACTGCTAAGCAGAAGCTTACGTACACCCACGCACAGAGATTTCCCAAACTCTAACTTTCCCAACTGGAACGTCGATATTTAAACTTTTTCTCCCATTGGTAGAATTTGCATTCCTTGCGTGCGCTACCAAATTTAAATATTCTGGCACTGACAATTAGGGGAATGAAGGCTTATAGGAAAGTAACTTAAAATTAAATTTAACTGGTTATTTAACTTTCTAAAGCCGGCGGTACAACTGTCGTACCGCGAAATTTACTTGCTTTTAAGCCGGCTATGGTACAAATGTCGTACCAACGTTTTTGTCCCCCTTTAGAGTAATCGCCGACTCTAGGTGGTCCAGTTTCGCTGTTCAGAGCAGTACCTGGCTGTGCATTGTTTCTCTTTTCTTAACTGATTGGCTACGCTTTGGCGAAGACCATAGGCTTCGTCTTGCACCAATATGCTTGAAAATAAAACAGATGCTATCTCTCCTTCAATCATTAGCTTTATCTCGAGATTTCAGTTTAACTTTTTTCCTTGCGCTCTTATTCAGTTCTTATAATGGCACCTTATTTCAAAGCTCTCAGTCAGGACGAAATTAACAAGTTGCTAAGAGATTTAGAAGAGGAAACTGTTGCTGATACAGAAGAAATATGTTTTAATCAATCTTTAATGAAGATAAAGCTGCCGATGAGTTCAAAAACAACTCTAATAATTTATTTGAATGGAGACAATCAAATGAGCATGATAAAATTAACATATTGACCTTTACTGGTAATCCTGCTATAGCGACTCAATTTTCGGAAAACCATCTTGCTATCGATTTTTTTAAATTATACTTTTCAGATGAATTGTTTAAAATTAATTTTTTTAAATTCATTAAAAAAGGGAAAAAGAAAGCGTAAAAGCAACTGAACGTCTGTTACATCTGATGAGCTTCTGAAATTTTTTTCAGTCTTATTCATGGGACATATTGAAAAAGATAGCATTCAGGATTATTGATCCACCAATGATTTAATTAACACATCAGTTTTCGTAAGGTAATGTCAAAAGACAGATTTTTAAGGTTTTTAAAATTTTTGCATTTTGAAAACAATAAGGAAAAACCTCATAAAATTATAAATTATGACAGACTGTGCAAAATTCGAAAAGTTTTTTATCAAAATTTTTTAATTTGTTAATAAGCTGTTTTTCACCGTAGACGACCTCGCGATAGATGGAATTATTGTCAGATTTAAAGATTGAGTAATATGTAGACGATATATCCCAAAGTTATTTATTAAATTAAAACAAAATAAATTTATGTAGAACTATTCGTCCGAATAGGAAGCATTTCCAAAAATGTAAGGAAATGAAAACTGAATAGATGAGAAACCACCGTGCGTTTCACATATGAGATGACAGCTCTACGAAGGTATCCCTATTTTGAGGCACCTTATAAGGCATTTTCTCGCTCCTTTCTGCACGCCTTTGTGGTGTAATGGTTAGCACACTCGAAGCGTATTTTGAGAGGCCCAGGTTCGAGTTCCAGCGAAGGAATTCCTTATTTTTCATGTTTCCAGCATTAAGATAACCTAATGACTATACAGTGAACATTATCAGTTTAATTAAATTATTCATTACTATTATTTTATTTATGAAAATGGATTATCAAATATTGCAGTCCAACCTGCAGGCATATAAGGCTAGTTCATATTTGTTATATTTTGTGAAGTTCTGTTCTGGTTTCCTAATTTCTAGTAAAAACAGAGACATAAAATTCACAAATTATAACCAAGATTGATCAGAAATAATAAATGTTATATAAACGTTGTATACATTTTGCTCTTAATAAAATAAATATAATTTAGTTTAAATTAAATCAAGATAAACCTCAAAAAAGTCGCAAATATGGTAACCTAGTCTGGACTATTGTCCAGCGACCCACAAACATGTAAATTTTAATGCATCAATGGAGGGGACAAATGACCACTCTAACAACTTTTCTCATTAGGGCATAGTAAAGGAGGGGGAAAAAGTGACTTGGATCACGCCGTCCTAAAGGTTACATTATGAGAATTTAAGTCAGGTTTTAGAAGGTTAAAATAAATATAAATTCCTACAAGGTACTTGGGAACAAACTTTGACAGTGCAAAATACACGTAAAAGGAAGTCATTTTTTTGTTTAGCCAGGTGACACGATTTAGCATGTGGCAGCAAAGGAATAGAAAGGAGTTTGCAGTAAACAATAGTGCTGAAATCAGATTCATTACGGATTATAAGAATATCAAGGAAGGGAAGGGTATTATCAGATTTAGTTTCAAAAATGGATTGGACGGCTGGATCAATAAAATTTATAGCAGGTAAAGTCTGAGCTACATCTTCTTTATTACCATCAAAATGCATGAAGGTGTCATCTACGCAGAGAATTCAGAGACGAAAAGATAGTTTCTCAAATAATTTTGACTTCAAAAATAGTGCACATAAATGTTAGCAAATATGGAACTGAAGAGGTTTACCCATACCTAATCCTCCAATTTGGACATAATATTTATTCATTTTGGAAAATAAAGTGGGCTAGACTTAAAGAGATTTTAGTAAGAAAAATTATCTCTTCAATTTCACTGCATGTGAAACAGAATTCTCGAAGCCTAGTTTCAAGGTATTTTAGAATGCCTTCGACTGAAACATTAGCATACACTGATTTAACATCAAAAGAAGCCATAATGCAGTGCAGGGGAGAAGTTTATTGATGACATCAAACGAATTTTTATTGTTTATACTGTCAGAAAGTAAAGGAGGAAATATGGAAACTAAATATCGGCCAAAGCATATGCAGCCATTGCTAAGTTGGAAACTACAGGTTGAAAAAAAACTTCAATTTTGTGGATTTGGGGAGAACATAAAACCTAGCACAGTTAGCAATAGGTGCAGTAAGTGAATTTTTAAACTGAGTTAGAGTTGGGAGAAGATTTAACAGCTGTTTTAATTTTCGTAAGGTCAGAAGTTGACAGATCTCTTGGATCAAGCAATATGGGCCTTCACTTATCAGTTTCATGACACCATCAGTGTATGTGTATCCACAGCAATGATTTTTCCACTCTTATCAGTTTTGGATATCATAATGTTAGGATCAGAATAAATTTCACGTAAGGCCTCACTTTCGTTTTAGTTAAGATTTGAAACAAAAAAATATGTTACTAAAATTCACGTTATGAATAACTATGTGCCTGAGTGTATCCTTCTATGTTTCTGAAATTTTAGAGAATTTAAAAGCTTTTTCAATAGCAGCATTGATTTGAGAACTGAAGGCAGTTTAAATGAAGATTTGTGCCAAACATACATAAAACATGCATTTACAAGTGACTCAACAAACAATTTCACATCATTTAAAATCACTGGGAATGATACAAAAGCAAGGAAACTGGGTTCAATATGAAATGAAACTGAGAAACATTAAATGCTAATTTTTGACACGTAAAATGCTGCTTATCAGACATAAATGAAAGGGTTTCTTTTGCATTGTATCGTATTGGTGATGAAAAATGGATCCACTATGATTGATTATTATTCTTCGACACCTCCAAAGAAAAACTCATGGGAACCACCTAGCCATGCTTCAACAAACAGCCATGCTGAATATTCACGGGGGGGGGGAAAAATGTTGTGTATATGGTAGTATCAACTTGATGTCATGTACTATGAGTTTCTCAAACTGAACAGAACCATTACTGGGTCTCTCTACCAAATACAATTAATGAAACTGAGAAGAGTACTCAAAGAAAAATGCACCAACTACTACTCGAGACATGACAAAATTCTCCTGCAAGGTAATGTTCATCCACATGATGCGATGCCAGTCAAATCCTAGTCAGAAACGCTCAAATGAGAAGTTTTTGCCCTCCCGCTGTATTCACTAAACATTGATCCTTTTGATTATAACTTGTTTTGATTGATGACGCATGGCCTGTTTGAGGAGCACTTGATATCAGATACCAAAAATTGGGTTGATTTGTGAATACGCTTGAAAGATGAAACGTTCTTCTAACGCAGTATCTATATGCTGTAAGAAAGATGGGAAAAGGTAGCGTCCAGAGATGGACAGTAGTTTGAATAAAACACAAGTACTGTACTTCCACAATAAATGGCCAATTTTTGACAAAAAAAAGGGCAGACTTATTTGTGCTCCCAATACTCATACTGATCCTCTGAAAGATTAACATAACATTAATACATTAACAATGGGATTAGTATTTACAGAAGGAAAATTAACAGTAGGGGTAGGACTAGCTGATTGAGGTGCGAACTTTTGTAATTTAGAAACAAGGAGGCATTGACAAGCAGTATCGGTTCTAGACTAAGATTTATGACTAAATGATGGAAATTTTAAAATAGAATTGGCATTTTTTAAGTGAAGGTATTATAATTCATATTCAGTTTTAGACAAAAATTTGCACGTTTTTTTATAATGTGACAAAGATGTGAGAATTTAAACTTATGTATAGTTTCCAAAAAGTGAACGGAAGATTTAAGACCTAACTCATAAATTTGGGAATAATATTCCGGTCTTTGCATTTAAGCAAAAAATTGAGATAATTCCAAAATTTCATATGCTTAAGGCATAACTTAGAAAACTGGTTCTTGACAAATTCCGAAAGCGGAACAAGTACAAAAACGTAAAAGAGAAAGAGAGCAAAATAATTAAAATAATATGAAGAAAAACTTTAAAATAATAATAATAATAAACTAATGAAAGAACAATACAAAACATCACTATTGATGCAACAAAAAATTAACAAAGGAATTAGCACAAAATATATGAGAACATGATCACAGAGAAACATAAAACAAACACAGAAATTCCTAACTTCTGAAAACCAACTTCCTTGATGTTTTTTCCTCCCATGCTCACTGATACAACCTTTGAGAAATTCTGCCATCAAAGACATTCAACATTAATAACTTTGTTGTGCTCCCATTTCATCCTTATGCAATTGCAAAATTGAATGGATTCTCCAGAAATTCAATTTTGAAATCTCCCCCCCCCCATCAATAAAATCCATGGTTTGATTTCTAACAATTCCATTTCTGACTTTTTTCTTAGTGAATTTATAGCATATATTGTTAGTGTGGTTTGAGATCTGCTACACTAAAAGAGCATTTAAGTTTTGCACCAAGAATGATATGAATCTTATCTCCAAAGAGGCAAAACTAACAAGTCTTCAAGAGCTAATCATAATTTTGACTTTGCGTCTCCAAAATTACCCAGAAATCTTCTTCCACTGGTGGTGAACAGGATTTTCTCAGCTTTTCACAATTATAAAGATTTATGCTGTTTAGTCAATGACTAATTCCAGTCCAATCCTTCTTAAGGTTTTTAAAATTCTATCAACTTAATTTTTCAATTTTTGTTACTATTTCTGCCGATAGATGGCACTACCTTCTCATTCACTTTACTCCTGATGGGTATAAACACAACTGTGGCTTTCTCCTTGTAGATTTCTTTGCTACTGATGAAGACAGACCTGTACCTGTTTGCTCTCGAAACAGACAGTCTTGACTAAAATCTATGCCAAACACAAGATTATTCCTTTGCTAGTTTTATGTTTTACTTTGGCATCCTTCTCTTCTGTTCTGATTTTTGCTACCAACCAGCATTTTTGAGAAAGTTCTTCCAGTTTGGATCATTTACCCACTTCACAGCATTTTGGTTTTTGTTTTGCCATTCCACATATTTCTAAATTCTCACATTTCCGGAAGCCGGTGAATATCTTTTTTTGCTCATATTTCTCTTTGATCATTTTGTCATATTTTTTGTGCAAATCTGTTTAATTTCTTTTCTGCATAAATAATGGTGTTTTGTAGTTTACTGTTTTTATTAGATTTTTTTTCAAGATTTTTTTTCCCTTTTAAGATTTTTTTCTTTATATTATTTTAATTGTTTTGCATTTTCTCTCTTTTATGCTTTTGATTTTACCAAGTTTTTGTGCTTGTTCCCCTTTCAAAATGTCTATAAACAAGAACCGATTTTGTAACTTATGTCTTAAATGTATGAAGTCCTTGAAACAGCTAAATTTTTTGCTTAAATGCAAGCATCATAATACCATTCCCAAATTTATACAAGTCAAATGTTATCTAAAATCTTCTATTGTGCGGCATTGTCTCCTACATAAGTAGGTCGACCCTAGTCATCTTGCATACAACTTTTAAGAGCTCAACATTATATTGATGACATCCTGTTGCTGTTTGTGTTACCCTCGTTGCACACAATCCTAGAGCCATTTTTTAACAGGCTAATGCTCAGACATTTTGCCAATCAAACATGTAAGGGATATGCTAGGCCCCCTCCAAATTCAAGCCAATCGAAATGTCACAGATCTGGTAATCAGTTGAGGACTGCCTGATAGAATGTATTATCGCAGGATGAGATTAGGAATCCTCATCACTCCTTACGTCCATATTTGCAAGAATATTTCAGCCCCAGGGGGTTTCATCAATTACTCATTTGAACATTCAAAGTGCAATTAAACAGTGATGGGTCCCATGGTCTTCAATGTTTAATCATTTCATTACCAGCAGATAACCTTTATTATTTAAATTCCAATAAAAACAGTTACTGTCTTCATGGTGCTTCATTTTACTTTCAAAAGAATGCAGATATGAATCCCCGTACATATGATTTTAAATGACCAATTTGTCTTTTGAAAGTTATTTATATAACTGGGTTAGATCCATTTCTTTTAGAATCATTTTTAGTACATCATCATTCTGTAGATAATCACTTTTCAACCGAAGGTCTGATGGATGCTACTCAATGGATTTGAATATGGAAAAGTCTTTTGCACTTGCATAAAGATCTGAAAAATGCTGTAGTAACAGTAATTTATGTTCAGAATATATACCTGCAGCAATATTTTTAAGAATGGGTATTTTGTTAGTATTGTAGAGTTTTCTCTTATTTCACATGACAAATTTATTTTAAGTTTGATACCTTTCCTGAACCTTTCAACTTCTAGTATTTTCTCGGCAGGATGTAAATTTAAAGTTAAGTGAAGTGAATATTTAAACAGTAAATCTCTGAGTTTATTCAGAGCGTGTTTTTGCTAGCCAGCACCCGTTTCATTACTATCTCGCTGTTACGCTAGTAAGCCTCTTGGCCATTTCGTATTATCGTCACGCCTATTAGGTTTTTGTGAGTCAACCTGTTAGGTGTAATTTAACGTGCTAATCCAGCACTATTTTATTTTAGATTCGACTTGAATTATATTCTACATTTAAGTTTTCACCGCAAGTGGAAGGTGTTTTTGTAATGCACGAAGATCATACCTTTCTGTCAAACTTTGAATTAATAAAGGGTTACTTTTCACCTTTCTTCTGTGCTGGTAATTCATTCGCCTGTGCAAGAATTCGCCAGGTTTATAGTAAGAGCTAGAATTAGTTTATGCGGAGTAACAGAGACATATCTTACAAAATATGGTATTTTTAGAGCATGGAAAATTATCAAACTTGTTAAGTGTGATTGCCAGTTAATTGTTAAAATGACGCAAATTTTTAGTAATATGACTTTATGACAGATTATGTTTTACATAAGTACTGTTTATTCGAAGGTATATACTCAAGATTCTATGAACGGCAACTTAGGGGCGCTCATGGTTATGGTTACAGTTACAGAAACTCGAAAATGTCGAATGGCAACGCCAACTGTTTTCGGGCGCAAAATGTTCAATGCATGCCAAAACCCTAAATAGCGTTGGAACAGTACCGATATGTCCAAAAACGGATGTGCTTTGCACACACAAAAAAAAATAGTTCTGTAAACCGGAAAACGAAAGACGATCTGGGAGCACGCAGAAAATTTGCATATAATAGATGCAAGATACAATTGATCGGGAGATATTCAATGTAGGAAACCAATAAAATACCAGGTGGGTACGCAAAATCGTCATTCGGGAACTCGCACAGGGCGACGAAATTACTCTTTCTGGGAAAGTTGATAGTGAATTGATAAAAGTGCATTAACAAAATTGAATGAACACTACTACCTGAATTACGTAGGCGGAATGCACTCAATGACATCGTTTGGATGCAAGCTGGTGCACCCCTCACATACAGCGAGGTTTGTCAAATGGTCCTGGAACAGCATTTTGGTGATCACATCATCTCATGCCATTATCCTTTTCCGTAGCCTCTGCAATCCCCCAATCCGATGCCTATGGATTTCTGGTTTGGAGGATACCTCAAATCCAGAGTTTACCTGTGCAATCCGCAAACTGTGTCGGATTTAAAGGATTCTATACAGCGCGAGATTGCAAACATCCCTCTTGCCATGTTGCGTTCAGGGGTATTGTCCACCATTTCCCGATGAAATGCATACTTGCCTGTGATGGCACCCATGTGGAAAATATTTGATCTAAATAAAGGCATTCTTTTGTCTGATATGTGTTGTTATCAGTGATCGGTGTCTTGGCTCTGTCATATGCAAACTTTCTGCATGGGCCCAGATTGTGTTTGATTGGCCGGTTTTCAGAACTCTTTTTTGGGTATGTCCAAAAACACATCTGATTCCTAAGAAAGATCTTGCACCCGGCGTTGATAAACTACCAAGATCCATGGATAATAAGTTTTATGTACTCACTATCATTGATCATTATTAAAGATATTCGGAGACAATCCCATTAAACAACTGCACTTCTCAGTCTATTATAAAATCTTTAAACGATTACTTCACCAGATTTGGCATTCCTAAAATTTTGTTATCAGACAAAGGTTCTTATTTTTGCTCCACAGAATTTAATCAATTTTTAAAATCACTTAAAATAGAGCAAAGAAAAAGTTTGATTTATTATCCACAGTCAAATGTGTTGATTGAAAGAGTACACAGGGTGATGAAGGAATCTATTGTAGCAATTTCAAACAAAATATTTGAATGGCCACAAAAAATACTGTTATTTAAGCTATATTACAATAATGCTAAACATTCTGCAACTCAATTTTCAACAGTAGCACATTTTTTTTTTGGTAGAACATTAAATAATCCCATAAAAAACAACGATTATCTTAAACTAGCAGAAGATTTCCAGAAATATTCCAAAAGATTAAAGGAACAATTAAGTAGAAATAAGGAACAAGTAAAATTGAATGAGGATGAATACTTTAATTGTGCAAAAAAATATTTGAAAGGAAGAAAAATTCCAGAATTGAAATCAGGGGATAAAACTTTTACACAAGAGTTTAATGATAACAGGGTTTTACATCCAAAATACTGGGGACTGAGATTATTAAAAAGCTAGCTACTAAACGATAATTACATAACACAATTAGATAACAAAACTACTAAAGTTCACGTAAGCAAATTGTTTTTACAAAAGCCTTCGTGCATAGATTCGACAGAAAATGAGGATTAGGAGAATTACACAATGGTAAATTAGAGAGTTGAATTAAAAAAAAAAACCCTAAGAAATTGTGGTTATGATAATCATGTTTATAAACTACACAGTTGAATTATAATGGTTTATAGTATGAATTAATTTAGTGTAAGACAGCGTTAATTGCACGGTTTTGGTAGAGCTGGCTGGTCCATATATCAGAAGAATTGAGTTGTACTGTGCATAGTCTAATTAATTGTACTAAGTAACAAATTACACACACACAAAAAAAAAGTGTTTTAAAACTCCATGTCATACTGATAAATTAAAGTAAAGGCATGCATTTTAGTAGATGATCTAATACAAATGTAGCTAGCTTGTAACAATGTCATGACACATTTATATATAAAACATATATGTGAAATGAAATATGGTCAAATGATAGAACTAACAAATGTAATGAAAAAGTGTTTGTAATCCAAAAATGTAAATATTAAGGAAACGTAAACAAAGGTATAAACAATGTCTAAGAGATGGAACTTCAAAATTGATAATGTAATGTCAGTTTAAGTCATTAATTGAGTACTGTATCATGTGTGAGTTATAAATTGTATCTATCAAGTACAATTTTTAGTCCAAAGGGATTTAGTCCCGAATGACTATTACTTTCGTTTTGCGATTTTGCGTCGGAAACACAAAAGCGGCGTATCACTTTTCAAATTGTTGCCACTAAATGTTATCGCTCTGCATTAAATTTTAAAAAATGAAAAATCTGCAGTATGCATGTTGAAATTCGTAACAATATTCTCTAAAACTTTAACGAATTTTTCATTAACAAACTCAAAGATTTCAAAGCCAGCAATACCAACGTTGTACAGAAAAACATTTTTATCTCCAGCGCGTGAGAGCGTGTACCGAAATTTCTAAAAATATGCTCAATTTAAAATTATTTTGTGATATTGCTGTTGAACTGAATTTTATGGTTTAAGTGCGAAGAACATGGTATTTAACAAATAAAGGTAACACACAAAATGTTAAATAAATGTCCCTTTGGACGTAATTTAAAATCTGAAACATTTCAGATTTTTTTTTAATTATTTTTTAATTGGAATCATATCTGTAGCAGTATTTTAGGTATAGTGTCAATTCATGAGTATTTCAGAAAACACAAATTTAGGAATGTAAAGCAATTGTATCATGAAGTGTGCTTGTTCAAATCAATGTGTTGGGGGGGGGGTGGATTTCTGGCACAAAGCTCTAACGGCTATATGTGCCAAACACAGGGTTCATTTATTAACGTGCACACTTATAAAATCAAGGTAAGTAGTAAAATAATGAAATGATAGTATGAATTCCTTCAGATAATGAAAATGATATATGCGGTATATAGATATAAAATCATAAAACAAGTGATTCATTAAAATACATAGCATTAAAATTCTAACATAAAATCTCAAGATAAATTCAAATTAAATAATA
>KK112033.1:10644-50193 GCA_000611955.2 Stegodyphus mimosarum | reverse complement strand
TAAACGTCTGCCCTCCACGTGGTCACCAATTATAACCGACGTTCCAACATGACCAGTTGACTTGGATCCATCTGTATATATGGAAAGGTAATTTCTATACTATACCTGTGCTCAGCAAAAATGTGTCTGTAGATGGTGTCATTAGTGGTTGTTTTGTTGTAATTATTGAAAATATCAAGAAGCTGGATTTGAGCATTTTCCCAAGGTGGGATTTGAAAATGCTGTACTGCTTGTGGGGACATATCAGACAGGGAGAGTATAAGGATGATCAGGTTCAGACAATATACTATAATACTGTAAAAGAGACAACTCTTCACGCCTCAAACGGAGTGATGGTTCGTAGCAGTCAACATAAAGACTCTGGACAGGAGATGTCCCGAAAGCACGAGAACAAATCCGCAGAGCTTGATGATGAACAGGATCTAGTTTTAACAGCACTGAAGACCGAGCGGATCCGTAGACAACTGAGCCGTAGTCCAGTCTAGAGCGAACTAGAGCTCTGTAAATGCGAAGCATGGCGCAACGCTCTGCACCCCAGGAGGTGTTCGCCACGACTTTTAAAATATTTAAAATTTTCATACACTTCTTTCTCAGTTGTACGACATGAGAAAGGAAAGTTAATTTTCGGTCGAACATCACACCTAAGAATTTTACTTCAGGTGCAACTGGAATCATTGACCCTTTGAGATATAATTCAGGCTCGGGATGGAGACCTCGCTTTTTACAAAAGCGCACGCACGCAGTCTTCTGTTTCGAAAACGTAAATCCTTGACTGTCTGCCCATTTCTGGATCCTGTTCAAAGCGATCTGGAGCTGTCTCTCTACATATCTCATATCTGCACCTTGACAGCAAATTTGTAGGTCATCAACATATAAAGATCCTAAAATAGTAGGAGGAAGTTCTCTTAATACAGAGTTTATTTTTAAGCTGAACAGGTTACACTAAGCACACAGCCTTGAGGCACACCCTCTTCCTGTTTGAAAACATTTGACAAAATAAAGCCAATCCTTACTTGAAATGTTCTAGCTTCCAAAAAATTCTGAATGAAAAATGGTAGGTGCCACGCAAGTCACTATCATGAAGATCACGAAGTATACCATATCTCCATGCCTTATCATAAGCTTTCTCAATAAAAGAGAAAATCGAGACAAGGTCTGAGGTTTCTTTTAACAAAAGCTTTTCTAATAGATGTCTCCAAAAGGAGCATGTTGTCTAGGGTTGTCCTCCCCTTTCAAAAACCACTTTGATAAGGCGAAATTCTATTATTGCTCTCCAAAAAATAGACTAAGCGGCTATTTACCATTTTTTCCAACAGCTTACGGAACTCGTAAGGGCAATTGGCAGATAGTTCGAGGGATTCTTCGGGTCTTTCCCTGGCTTAGCAATAGGAATCACAACAGCTCTCCTCTACGCACTGGGAAAATTTCGTTCCTTCCACACCCTATTGTAAAGAGTGAGTAGGGCAGTCAGTGACGAGACAGATGCTTCAGCATTTCGTAATTCACGGCATCAAGACCCGGGGAAGACCTATGTGTCTGCAACAGAGCTCTCTTTAACTCCAGCATAGTAAAATCTCTATTATAAGGCTCAGAGTTGGAAGAGTTGAATGTGATGGGATTTCTCTCAGAGCGCTGCTTGATAAAAAGAAATGCAGGTGAGTAATTTCTGCTGGAAGAAACGGCAGCAAATGTCTCACCAATAGTATTCGCAATTTCTTCTATGGAGCTAATTACTCGGCCTTCTTTTTCCAAAAAGCAAAGTGAGTGGTCTTTATATATTCCGCATGCTTCTCTTTCCCAAACTCACTTACTAGGCATAGACGATGTTATTGAAGACACATATGAAATCCAGGAATCCCTCTGGCTCTGCCTTCTTACTTTTCGTGCATTTGCTTTGGCTCTTTTAAACGCTATAAGATTTTGCAAAGTAGGATACCTATGAAAAATTCCCCATGATTTTCTCTGTTTTTTTAGCGCTTCATGACAGTCACGATTCCACCATGGTTTCGAATACTTCAGCATTTTCCTTGATGTTCTAGGAATGGAAAGCATAGTTGCCTGTATAACAGTATTAGTAACTGCTTCAACTACGTCATCGATATGCACATCTTCTACCATGTTCCCTGTCAGCTCTGCAGTGGAAGAGAAGAGTTCCCACTCTGCCCTATCAAGTATGAACCATGGGGTTCTGGACATGGGGTTTGCTCCTTTTCGTGTGCTATTCTCTCTATTGTAATTCTCTCTATTGCTATTCTCTCTATTCTTCTCTATTGTAAAGATCATTTCCCACACTAAAAGTGCAAAATGGCAACAGAGATGGTGAACAGATGGCAAGGTCGAGAGCGTGGAATGTCCTTGAAGGTTCATGGAAGTATGTACTCTGCCCATTATTCAGGAGACAAAGGCTATGATCTTGGGTCATCTGCTCAATTTGTCTTCCTTGGGAGTTTGTATCTTTACTTCCCCAGAGCGGACTATGGCCATTAAAATCCCCTATTATGATAAATCATACAGGCAGCTGCTCTATAAGATCATTTAAATCCTGCTGATCAATGTGTTCATTTGGAGGCAAATACAGAGAAACGACTGAAACAACAATGTGAAAATTTGCTTGGATACCAACAACTTGGAGGGATGTCGTCAAAGAAAGCGCATTTGAGGGATAGTCCAGTGAAGTGAGGAGGCCTACACCCCCACTGGCACGTTCACCTGCAAGATTTTCTTTCCTGAGGAAAGAGAACCTCCGAAGTTTTGCTTGTTGTTCTGGTTTCAGATTTGTTTCTTGTATTGCTAAGCACACAGGATGATAAGCATTGATTATAGATTTGATATCGAGCAAATTTTGGTGGAAACCGTGACAGTTCCATCAGACGAGGGTGGCCATTATGATTGATGTTTGTTCTTTCTGTGCTGCTTTTTAGTTTTTCGTGGGAGGAGATGAGTGGGAACTTCTAAACCTTCTTCTATTTCCATACTATCTGAATCAACAGATTCAGAAATAATCCCATCAAGAAAGCTGTTGCTGGGGCTTCTATTTTTATTAACTGTTTTCTGAGTGAGATTTTTGGGTTTCCTTCCAATTACTGTTTCTTTTCTTTGTACTATATGCGTTGGGTTTTCTTTTTTCTTGCTGCTAATAATCGGTTGGGTTTTATTTGGTAGAGTCTGTATACCAACTGAAGTTTGGGTGGCAACTTTGCGAGATGATTTAAGAGCACTGGCGTAAGATGTATTTGGTCGAACCTGTGTGCTTTGGACTAATCCTGGCTTCAGCATATGAGATGTTCCTTGTAACTTTTCTAATCTGCACTTCTTTTTCAGATTTCCATTTCGGGCAGAGGCGAGAAAATGCTGGGTGTTCACCCTTGCAATTTACACATAAAGCGCGGAGGTGCAGTTCTCACAATCATGACCAATCTGTGAGCATCGGGCGCATGTGATGCTGCCACAACAAGACATTGGAAGAGTAAGGTGACATCGTAAGGTGACAGTATGGTGGGCTGTTTCATTACATGGGATCATCGGACCTTACCTTATTTTTTTTTAAATAAAGAGAGAATCACAGTAACTGTCAATGCGGATTATCACGTGGAGATGTTCCAATCTTTTGTTACACATGAACAATTTTCCACACGTTCAAGAAACCTGGTTTCAATACGATGGAGAGACACCACATACTGCATGGCAATCAATGGAAGAAAAAAAGAATTGTTCAGTAAGCGCGTGATCTCAAGACTTGGTAACGTTCCCTGGCCCCCTAGATAAGCAAATTTGTCTGTTTGTGATTTTTTCTCCTGGGGCTATTTCAAGAGCAAAGTGTACACGACTCAACCAAGAACTCTGGATGAGTTAAAACAGAGAATTCAGGATGAAATTCATAGTATCTCAGCTGATCTGTTGCAGCGGTCAATGAGGAATCTCAACAGCCAATTTTAAGAATGCATTCATACAGGCAGACGCCATCTAAAGAACATAATTTTTGAAAAATGATTCCTTTAATGTTTCTTAAATAGCAAGTTTTAAAGTTTCAATTACTATGAATAAAATGTTTTGTTCCATCACTCTTGGTATTTTGGCCTCCTCAGTTATTGCGGTGATTTGTACGAGAGGGTGCACCGCACAAAGAGTTAGTTGCATTATATAACAAAGAGAGAGGACGCACCAATATTTCGGGCGTATTACCACTAATTGATATAATCACATCGTATCTGCCAGGTGGAAGAAATCTAGTATGATGTATAAATTTACATGCCAGGGGGCATAATGCTTGTAAACACGCCAGGTGGCATACGGCTTGTAAATAAATGCACAGTAAATTATCTTGGTCATTAAATAAAGGAACACGTAACAAAAAGCTTCTGATCATTTGGATACGCACACTTGGTTTTATTGGATTGTTAAAAAATTCACATTTTTTTATGTCACCCAGTATTAGTTCATGTATGAAGTTTGATAACTTGATTCCATATACTCAAATGAATAAAATACAAAGGCACTATTTGAAAATCTTTCATCAGATAGTTTGAAGATTAAATCAGTAGGAAAGTTCAGTTGACCTAAGCCCTGAAGTTTAAAATTATGATTCCTTTTATTTACAAGCCTACTTTAGATATTTTGAAAAGCAATAAGTTTATCTAAAAATCTAGTGCTCTCTGACCATTCACCCAACCCTCCTGCAAAATCATCCATCAATAGCAACTAATTTTTCACCAAACTAATAGTGAAAAACAGTAGCCATTTTAAAAAATGGGGTTGTACTGAACACTAAATAAAACAATTAATTAATAAAAATAAAAATGCAAGAAACATTCACAACAAAATACTGAAAATTAAATATAACAAATGCCCTTAATAAAACAATCAAAATTACATAAAAAGCAAAAAATTAACTAAATTAGAAATGCCACTAACATTCATAATAAAACATAATTTTTTCCCCCGACTTGTTTTAACTTCTAAAAAAAAAAAGCAGAGAGTTACAGAATTATTAGTGGCATCGCTCTCCATGTACACATTGATCTGTTATAACTTAGAAAAACATCACAGAATAGCACAAGTTAACTTCAGGAAATGTGCACTGCACTCTCCACTACTAAACTATACTTCTGAAATACTACACTATACTACTATGATACACCTCTCTAACACTAAACTATACCACTATGCTATATTTCTGAAAAAATGCAACTTTTCATTATTTTTTTTATTAGCAGCCAAACTCCATTGTGAAATTATAATTCGTTACAAGAAAAACACAGTCACTAATCTCAGCAGGCAGAAGCCATAAATGTGATCCTCAAATTTAAAGACCCTGTGCATTGTGCACTAACATAATGCATACATAACCATTAGTTGGTTCAAGAAGCAAAAGAAACACGCCGACGTGAAAATACGACAGGCAAATCGACAACCTTGTATTCGGCGTAGATTTTGTAAAATCCCAATCGATTTCGAGGGCAAAATGGGTCCCCCTTCATCAGGAGCAAAAAATTCTGCAAAAGCGAATGTCGATCATATTTATACCCACAGGCGACCAGTGGAAGACCCGATAGCGCCATCTATCGGCAGAAATAGTAATGAAAAACGAAGGGTTAAGTTAGTAGAATTTTGAAGGCATTAGGCAAGACTGGATTGGAATTGAAGTCACTGACTACACAGGATAAATTTTTGTGAATGCGAAAAGCTTCAAGAAAATATAATTCCCTAATAGAACCAACTTTCTGGATAATTTTAGAAAAACCAAATTCAAAATTGTGATTCAATTTCCAACTATGATTAGCTATTGAAGATTTGTTAATTTCGCCTTTTCAGACGTAAGATTCATGTTCTTTTATGCAAAACTTTAATGCTTTTTTCGTTTGGGCAATATAACTTAAGCCACACTGACATGATATGCTATAAATTCCCCAAGAATCAGAGTCAGAAATAGAATCTTTAAGAATCGAACCTCGGATTTTATTTATAGGCGAGAAAACAACTTGAAATTAAACTTGTGTAAAATCCGTGCAATTTTGTAACTGATAGAAGGATAAAATGGAAGCACAACAAGGTTATTAATGTTATTTCTGACATCAGAATGTGTTCTTAGATGGCACAACGAGAACTTTCGAACAGCTTTATCAATGACTATGGCAGAAAATCCTCAATCACGGGCTTAAATAATTGAGTTCCTTAGCAAGAAGAGATTCTTAGGAACAAACTTTGAGACCTCGAAATATATTATAGTAAAAAGAAGCCACTTATTGCTTAGCCGGGTGACATGACTTATCATGGGGAGGTAAACAAACAGAAAAGGGTTTACAATAAACAATTGTGCTGGAATTAGATTCATCGCGGATTACATGAATATCAAGGAATAGAAGTGTGTTATCAGATTCAGTCTCAAAAGTGAACTGGACGGCTGAGTCAATCAAATTTATAACAGATAAAATCTGAAGTAAGTCTTCCTTATCACCATCAAAAAGAGCAAAAGTGTCATCTATGTAGTGAATCCACAGACGTAAAGATAGTTTTTCAAATAATTTGACTTAAAAATAGTGCATGTAATTGTCAGCAAGTATAGGACTGAGGGAATTACCCATAGCTAGTCCTTCAATTTGGCAATAATATTCATTTCAGAGAACAAAGTGAGTTCAACTCACAGAGACTTTAGTGAGAGAAATTAACTCTTCAATTACAATATGGGAGAAATGGAATTCTCGAAGTCTAGTTTCAAGGCATTTTAGTGCCCCTTCAACTGGAACGTTTGTAAACAGCGATTTAACATCAAACACAACCATAATGGAGTGCAAAGAGGAAATATCTTTAAGTTTATCGATGACTTCGAAAGAATTTTTTATGGTGTGAATATTGTTGGAAAGTAAAGGAGAAAATACGGAAACTAAATATTTGGCCAAAGGGTACGATGCCGTTCCTAAATTGGACACTAAAGGTCGAAAAGGAATTCCAATTTTCTGAACTTTGGGGAGAGCATAAAAAATAGCACAGTTAGCAATAGATGGAATGAGTGATTTCTTAAGCTGAGTCGAAAGTATATGAGAAGATTTAACAGCTCTTTTAACTTTTGTGAGGTCAGAAGTTGAGGGATCTTTAGTGATCAAACAGTATGGGCCTTCACTTATCAGTTTCGTGACCCCATTAATGTATGTGTGTTTGTCCATAACCACAATTTGTTCACCCTTATTAGCTTTCGAAATTATAATATTAGGATTAGAATTTAAATTCTCTAAAACAGAAACACAGAAAGATACAATTTGCCACTTAATTACCTTTAACGTGAATTTTAACAACAATTCATTTCTTTCGAATCTCAACCAAAAAATAAAGCCATAAAATAAAGCCTTAGGTGAAATTCATTCTAATCCTAATATTATAATTTCAAAAGCTGATAAGGGTAGACAAATTGTGGTTATGGACAAATACACATACATTAACAGGGTCACGAAACTTATAAATCAATACCCATACTGTTCGATCCCTAAAGATCCCTCATCTTCTGACCTCACAAAAGTTAAAACAGCTGTTAAATCTTCTCATATACTTTCGACTCACAAGGAGGCATTCCTTACTCATCATCACCGATTTCGCTCAAATTTATAGGGCATGCAGGCCTTGCTACAAATGAAAGTACCCGAAATGGAAACTCCAGATGGGCAAGCGTATAGAAAATAAAAATTTTGACACTGCTCTCGCACTGTATAAGCCATTTACATTAGGGTGTTTGCCAAGCAGCGGTTGGCGTGGAGATAAGAACTTGGAGAAGTAATGCAATGATTGTGGGTTCGACTCCCCGTCTGGAGACTTTTTTTTTTCTTTTTCTCAATTTTTATATTATTCTTTTTCCAACTAAGCAAAGAGGTGAATATTTTATTTTATTTTATACTCAAAAGGCATAGAAAAGGTAAAAATTTCGGACCTTTTAACAAGAGATTGTAATTAAAGAGCATACGAAAAGACTTTGTACATAAAAATTCAAAACTTTATTTGTCGACCTTCGATGATTACATGTGTCAGGATGGTATTTGTTCACTTGTATTAAGAGACTTAACTTGTCTTAACTCGTACAAGAGAACAAATTTCTTCTGCTGGTTGACTCGTGGGGAGGACAAATAAATCCGCAATTATACGACCAACTCTTCCAAGATGAAGGAGGATTGCCAACATGTAGCATCAAAGTAATTACCCCTAAATGTGCAACCCTGCAATGTATATTTTTATCATCAGGTGAAAAACTTTATTAAAAAAAATAGAAAATTATTCTTATCTCATCGAGCAAGAAAAAGAAATAACTTCCCGAGAAGACTGCATAAAAATACATTCGATTGTTCATCATCAACTATCCACTCCAATTTTTGGTAACACGTTACCTTACGCATAGTTCACTTCTAAACTTTGCAATAAGAGAGAATGCTTTATGAATGTCAATCAAGTACGCTTTTCTATGGAGACATTTAAACAACGATGTTATTGTAAAAATACGGCTTTATAACCTGTGCTAGATGAAGAAATAATTATTGTTTTCCCTGTTTCTACAATAAATATCATCCCGACACATTTAATCATCGAATGTCGACAAATAAAGTTTTGAATTTTCAAGTACAAAGTCTTTTCGTATGCTCTTTAATTACAATCCCTTGTTGAAAAGTGCGAAATTTTTACATTTTCTATGCGTTTTGAGTATAAATAAATAAGTAAAATATTCACCTCTCTGCTTAATTGGAAAAAGAATAATATAAAAATGAAGGGGGAAAAAAAATCTCCACACAGGGAGTCAAATCCACGAGCTCGCATTACTACTCCAAGCTCTTACCGTCATGCCAACCGCTGCTTGGCAAACGCCCAAACGTAAATGGCTTATATGGTGTGAGAGCAGTGTCAGAATATTTATTTTCCAAATGCTTGGTCATTTGGAGTTCCCACTTCGGGTACTTTCATTTTTAGCTAAGCCCTGAATTCCCTATAAATTTGAGCAAAATCCGTGACGATGAGCAGGGAATGCCCCCTCGTCAGCTTAAGAAATCACTCATTCCACCTATTGCTAACTGTGCTAGATTTATGCTCTCCCCAAAGTTCACAAAATTGGAATTCCTTTTTGACCTTTAGTGTCCAATTTAGGAACGGCATCGTACCCTTTGGCCAAATATTTAGTTTCGGTATTTTCTCCTTTACTTTCCAACAATATTCACACCGTAAAAAATTCTTTCGAAGTCATCGATAAACTTACAAGATATTTCCCCTTTGCACTCCATTATGGTTTTGTTTGATGTTAAATCGCTGTTTACAAACGTTCCAGTTGAAGGGGCACTAAAATGCCTTGAAACTAGACTTCGAGAATTCCATTTCTCCCATATTGAAATTGAAGAGTTAATTTCTCTCACTAAAATCTCTGAGTCAAACTCACTTTGTTTTCTGAAATGAATATTATTGCCAAATTGAAGGACTAGCTGTGGGTAATCTCCTCAGTCCTGTACTTGCTGCCATTTACATGCACTATTTTGAGGTCAAATTATTTGAAAAAGTATCTTTTCATCTGTGGATTCGCTACGTACACACTTTCGCTCTTTTTGATGGTGACGAGGAAGACCTAACCCAGATTTTATCTGTTATAAACTCGATTGACCCAGCCATCCAGTTCACTTTTGAGACTGAATCTGAAAATACACTTCCTTTCCCTGATATTCTTGTAATCCGCAATGGATCTAATTTCAGCACAGTTGTTTATCATAAACCCTTTTCTGTTTGTTTACCTCCACATGCTAAGTCATGTCACTCGGCTAAGCAAAAAAGGCTTCTTTTACTATTATGTATTTTGAGCTCTCAAAGTTTGTTCCTCAGAATCTCTTCTTGCTAAGGAACTCAATTACTTAAGATCTTTTGCCCTTGACCGAGGATTTTCTGCCATAGTCATTGATAGAGCTGTTCAAAAGTTCTCGTGCCAGCTAAGAACACATTCTGATGTCAGAAATAACATCAATAACCTTGTTGTGCTTCTATTTCACCCTTCTATCAGTTACAAAATTGCACGGATTTTACACAAGTTTAATTTTCAATTGTTTTCTCGCCTATAAATAAAATCCGAGGTTCGGCTCTTAAAGATTCTACTTCTGACTTTAATTCTTGGGGAATTTATAGCACATCGTGTCAGTGTGGCTTAAGTTGTATTGCCCAAATGAAAAGAGCATTTAAGTTTTGCATAAAAGAACATGAATCTTACGTCCGAAAAGGCGAAATTAACAAATCTTCAAAAGCTAATCATAGTTGGAAATTGAATCACAATTTTGATTTTGGTTCTCCTACAATTACCCAGAAAGTTGGTTCTATTAGGGAATTGGATTTTCTAGAAGCTTTTTACATTCACTAAAATTTATCCTGTGTAGTCAATGACTTCAATCCAATCTTGCCTAATGCCTTCAAAACTCTACTAACTTAAACCTTCGTTTTTCATTACTATTTCTGCCGAGAAATGGTGCTATCGGCTCTTCCACTGGTCACCTGTGGGTATAAATATGATCGACATTCGCTTTCTCGCTTTTCCAGAACTTTTTGCTCCTGATGAAGGGGACCCGTTTTACCCTCGAAATCGATTGGGATTTTACAAAATCTAGGCCGAATACAAGGTTGTCGATTTGCCTGTCATTAGTTGGTTATCAGATATATCCATTTTCAAAAAATTCTGTGTTCCTTACTTTGGCAACATGCACTTTGCTCAATAATTCTTGTCAGTGTTCGGTGGATAATCAAAGAGTACCAAAATTTCACTAATAACATCAATATCAAATTCAATTGTTAAAAATTATCAACTTATCATGAATTCTGATACAAAACCAAATACATTTCCAGAAACCAATAAAAATTATAAACATGAAAATCTTAAGATGTTGCACACAATATACAACAAATGAATTTTCAGAATAGATGAGTACTTTACAACTTCAGTGACTAACAGGATTAACTGCCAAATATGTTACATGCAAATTTTAAACTTCATCACAGACCTATTTGGTGATAATAAAGAAATTTTAAGATTTTTCAAAAAGTATTAAATTATTCAACCTTTTGGTTATCATTTTAGCGAGAAAATAACTATATCCAACCTAAAATCAAAATGCTTATAAAATACATTTTATTCAACTTAAGGGTATTCAAATGTTATACTACTGGCAATCTTGAAATGTGCAATAATTATTTTACTTACCCATTTTAGGAAGTATTATTTCTTTTTCTTTAATTAGCTCATTCCATAAATCTGATAAACCAGATGGAGAGAATATTGTCTAGAAGAGTAAAAATTTACAGAAAACAGAATGCAAAGCCAGCAATAAATACATAAAAGGATACAATTTAATATAATTTAGAAATTTTTAGGTATTCAAAATTAAACTGCTTTTAATTTAAGTGCTTTTAATTTTGAATATAGGATACTGGGTAAAGCACCACTTCAAATTTCATAATTATTTATAATGGTGCTCAAAACAATGCAGACAATACGAAGTAATACTTTTGTAGAGACCACACTAAAACAAAAACATGCATTATAATCTAAATAAATATATTAGCAAATAACAATGAAGAACCACTAAGAATTTAGTAAAGGTATTTGCTTTTACAGTGAGTTATAAAATCTTCAATCACTGTAAGAACTTAAGATAGTGAATTTTAGTTCAATTGACAAATATTTATATTTTGCTTTAATCAAAAAGGTCTTGCTACTCATAGCTGTCAGAAACAGAAAGACATAGTGCACATCGTACCTTGCATTAGGTCTCTAAATAGTCTCATTCAGCATCCAGGACCTATTGCCAATGTTTTTGCAAGCTGTATAAAGTCCTGGTGATAAACTCGGTCTTGCACACAAAGTCTGTGAATGTGTGCTGCAGATCTGCCTCATTATTAAAGGATTATTTCCGATCATGGTGGTTGACCAGGGAATGGAGCAAGTGGTAATTTGCAATAGCTAGGTGTGGTGAGTGCAGTGCCTCACAGCCAAGTTGCTCAATGATATCATAGTCATCCTCAAAATATATACCCTCACACTGTCATGGAGGTACAACACAACCTTGCTATTAATCAATGCCAACTTCTTCTGGTGCAAGTATAGGTGCTTACTGATGGTGATAATAGCTCATAATGTACCATTTAGCAACTAATCCAGCAGACAGAGTATAATTTTGCATGGGTGCAGAGTTGACCTTCAGATGTCATACACAGGATCATGCAGTGACAACCAATGTCTGGTATGCTTGGGAGTTTCATACTAGACCAACTTTTTATTGCTCGTGAGCAACACTGACCAAATACAGATGTGTTGCAGTGCCAAGACTTCAAGGTCAAACAGGCAGTCACTAGTTCTTTTATGACTTCCAGAAGTGTCAGGCACCCACTTGCTCAACTTGTACACCTTCTCTATGCAATGTAGATAAAGGCTAACTGTTTAGTCATAAACCTGAAAATGTTTGGCAAGTTCACCACACGTGTGACTGCTGTCTTCCTCTATGGCTGCCTTCAAGGTCTCTTTATCCAACACCCTGACCTGAATAAATGGACCCAGAACTTGGCAGTATGTTTGTTCAGAGCATGCTCCCCAGATGTCTTGGCATATTTGGCAACATAATGTGGCTGCTCGACATCATGTGACACATGATGTGACAGACATTTTATATGACTACAGACATTGACAACATTATGTGGTCACTTTAAATTCATACAGCAAACAAACCACAAACCAGCTGCTTTAATAGTTCTATTCTCTTTGATACTAGATGAGCTATGACTGTTGTGTGAGCACAAGATACCTGTTTTAGTGGAGGTCAGTGTTACACTAAGCCTCCATCACTTTTTGGTGCTTCATTTTCTCTCTGTGTTGTGACTGCCGATTTGGCCGTTAGGCAGTGCTGAAGTAAATATTTGATTTTGCATATTTTTGTGGCAACCCTGTTGCACTCTGATCTGTCAAGAACCGACTGAGTCGGTAATAATGATTTTGAACTCTCGTTCAGAAAGTAATTCTAAAATAGCTAATGTTGTAAATAAACTTGTAAATAGTTTTAGTTCGTGTGCTGATTTATTCACGAACTGAAGTGCTTTTATTACACCGTGTTTTGAATCCGGTAAGAATTGTGACTAACCTGCTTGAAAGTGCAAATGGTGCTTCATTTCTTTGGCGTCCGTGACAGGACGTTTGAATTGAAAGTTCGGAATATAAAATTTATCAGGTAAGCGCATGCTTATTTATACCTTGATATATTTCGATATATAGTATAAACGTAATAGATAGTCTTGATAAATTGAAGCGGAAACGTGCAGTTTTGCATACCGCTACTACAAAAATGTTAACGAAAATTGAAGCTATTTTAACTGAAACGTCGGAAATGACTTATGAACAAAAAATTGATTAGTTAAGTGTTCTTAAAGAGCAATTAATTGAAAAGTATGATGGTCTTAAACAACTGAATTGTGAAATCGAAAGTGGTTTAACCCTTGAAGATATTGAATCCGAAATTGAAGTTATTGAAGATTATAATGAAAAATTATTGAATGGAAAAATAGAATTACGCGGTATTTAGATAAAAATTTGAACTCTAACCCTCAAATTAATTCTCATGATTCTAGTGTTTTAACTAGTGAAAATAGTGTTCCTAGTAACAATACTGGACCTAAATTTATAAAGCTTACAATCGAAAAATATTATGGTGATGCTTGCTTAACATTTTTCTTGATTAACATTTTCATGAAGTTTCATTGCTTTAGAATTCTAATCTGATAATCATACAAAATAATTCATTGAACTGCAAATATCTTCATTTTTAATTAATGCAAATAATATCAGAACTTTGGTATGTGCTAATACTAATGCCTGCCAGTGTTTTTAGAACACAAATTCTATAAGGTTCGGTGAAAAGATTTCCATTTTGAAAAAATTTATATTGATTAATACTTTCCACAGTAATCTGCACAGAAATGCTCTTTGCTTAATAACTTTAACTATTATTTTATTTTTTATTATATACAAATGCAAACATTTCACTCTTCAATATTTGCACAGCTCCTGAATATGATGCTCATTGGTCAATTTCTGTTACGTGGATATCAAACTTTTTGTTTCCCTTTCTATAATGAATAGGAAATCTTCCTAAATATAAGTTATAGGACCCAGAGGCATGTATTAAAAAAATTAGGTTTCATAATTTCCATGAAATTTATTTCTTTTAATTTAAAACTACTGAAATAAGAAGCTTTGCACCATTTAAAATATTTTTATTCCAGAAAGTATACGTCTACAACCAATAGTTGGAAAAATAAAGGTGAGGTAAGAATGTTTGTGAACACAGATGTATACACATATATGGGGCCATCTTAACATGTGGACCCACTGAATACTTACCCTGGAGACCCAAGAACATAGGGGCCCCATGCTAATCCATTTACATTTCATTTCTTTGAGGCTCCAGCACACTGGGTTGCCAGGCAGCCCACAATGTCATTATGACAGCATTGCATTCATGACATATATAGCATAGACATGATGCATAAAGAAAAACCATGAAATTTATTTAGGTTAAAGATTTTCATCTATGGCCTAGAAACTACACATAATCAGCAAAGGAATGAAATTAAGCAAAATGTTTTATTAAGCAATTTTTAAACATAATGAGACTTTCTTTGAATTTTCACTAACAGTTTAAATTAATTTGAATTTAAAAACTCATACAAATTTTCTTATATGGAATTGATTTTTAAATCTGACATTTCTGTAAAATCAAAGTTTTACAGCAAGAGGAAATTCACACTAAAAACTCCTACAGACAATTTACATGTAAACTAAATTTTACACTACCTACATAATCAAAAAGCTAAGAAAGTCTGTCAAGCAGTAATAAAAATAACATGTACTATAAAAGCTTTACTTTTATGTTACTTTTTAAGAGTAAAATATGTTTCACCTTTAAAAAGTGTTTTGTCTGAAGTAGATATTACCACTTCATTACAATTTCAGTTAAAATTACTCTCAAGAAACATACAATCAATTTTCATTATATCATCAATAATAGTTTTCAATTCCTCAAACTTTATCAGCAACTTTTAATTACAATAATAAATATTTTTTTATTTCAGTGTAAGTTAATAGATAAATGCTACTCTGAGAAAAATATTAATCTAGAGTTTATTGTATTCTTCTAAATAAAAAGAAAACTTCCCCTCTTCCCTAATTAAATTGCCCAAAATATACTATTCTGGAATCACTGCGTTTTAGAATTGCTTTGAAATAACATATACTCATGTTCTGGCATCACTGAGAATATATTTTAAGGAAAAGTTTATGAAAAGAAATGCCTTTTATGAATTGGCTAGCTGTTTCTCCCATCTAAAACAGATTTTTTACATTCCTAGGATTTTAATCTTTTATTATTGTTTAGTAATTCATTTTTATTTGCGAGTTATTCAAAAAATAATGACAATGACACCACACCACCAAAGCAAAATCACTTAAAGAATTATAACTGCCTCTACTAAAATACCTGCAATTTCAGCTGTGGCAACATGTTATTAATAGAAAATATACCAGACTACCAAAAATCCATATAGTTTGGGACATGAGGTTGTGTGGACTTAATGCTGACTTCAATCAGAAATAAAAAATCAATTCATAAATGAAAAAAATCATTAGCTTAAAAAAAAAAGAAAAATAGCGTTAAAAAAAGCACATGAAAGGAATTTCTTTTTGATTTTTTATTGAGAAAGATATATTAAACATATTATGAACTTCATACAAAAGATAAATATATATAAAAAGCATATAAAAATAATTTGTTACATCTTTCAAACAACATTTGCAGCAGTTTGCTTTAAAATTTGAAAATGCTCTTTTAATTTTAGAATCCCCTTTCACTTCCTGATCAGTCACAAGGTTTAAGTTACAATTACTTCCCACAATTACTCGCAGGAAAATCATGAGTTTATTAAGAATTTGCCATTCTGATACTACAAAAATGTGCTATTTTTAGACCTAATCAAAATAAAAATTAAAAACTCCAAAACTTTTCTGATAAAGAGATAACAATTATAACCAAATGTAGCTTGAACCAGTATAGACAGCCCTATGATATATCCAAGATGCACCAATTCTCAAATATATTATTGTGGCAAGTTAAACAAAGATTTTCCCTAAGGATGATGCTTGTTTCATAAAATATTTAACAATTGCTAAGCCACAAAAGTCCCCTTACTCAAAGTTTCCCATGAAAAACATCACTAAATCAAACCATGTTGAATCTAATCTTTGGCATGGCATTCTGATGCAATACATCTCTGAAATGCTTGCACACATTTTGACTGGCCGCATTAAAAGAAAATTACTAAAATTCCAATTACTGCTATCCTGCTTCAGTTATTGGCATCATTTTAGCAATACTGGTTAAAATGTTTTCATTTAGCATTGATTATAAAATTAATAATTAATAGAGTATGGAATCTTGCTTCAGTACGAAATAAGGACACCTACTGATAAAGCCATCTACATTTCACAGTTGACATTTGAAAGGCTGAAGGGATTTCAAATGTTTGGAGACTTTAGTCTTCTACTGTATTAATACTTCACAAATACTGAAAAATATTAAAATAAATATTAATACGTCACTAGTTCATTCTTTAAGAATTTCTGAGTGGCACAGTATTCAGTCCATAATTTTGTTGTCACACTTCCTTTGTACATTTTGGCGACAGTGTTAAATTCCCGTGTGTATGTTCTATGAATGTTTTAGTTGCATGTGTTGCCTGAGAATTTGTTGGTATTTTTGTTCAAGTTTAAATAAATTTATTTAAACCAATAATTTGAACAGGTTATGGGCTCAGATTAATTTAAAGTTACAATTTATAAATGTAAGTCAATCAATTATATTCTCAGTTTAGAATTCAGAAAACGGAAGTAAGCATGGCTGGTACAGATGTGTCATCTATGAAGAAATTCAATGGAAAATTTTATTCAGAATGGAAATTTCAAATTATTTGTACCTTCAAGGCAAAAGGAATATTTTCTGTGACCAACAGAATAAAGGTAAAGCCAGAAAATGATAAAGTGGAAACAGCAAAACGGGAAAAAGACAATGAGATTGCAATGTTTACAATATCGTCTGTGATGAAATTTTCACAAGTTAACACTTATAGAGAATTGTTCTTCATCAAATGAAATACTTAATAATTTAAATCTGTCTTTAAATTGAAATCTAACTTTAACAAAATGTTGCTGCTTGACAAATTTAATAAGTTGAAAATGGAATGCAATGAAACAGCAATGTAGGACATAGCAAAAATCCAAAATCTTTGTCATCAAATCAAAGATTCTAGCAAAAGTATCCGTGATGCAACTACAATTATTAAAATTCTGGGAACATTACTTCCAAAATACAGAAATTTCAGACATGCCTGATTATCTGTCAATGATTATAAACAAAATTTATAAAATCTGACTGCAAGAATTATCAATGAAGAAACATCTTTACTGCAAACAGAAAAGTGAGTATGCATTTTTTGCTTCTAATCACCATAAATTTAAGCAAAAAAGGAAATATATACGGAATTTAGGAAGCAAGAATAAATCTAAAAATAATAAGGGAAAAGCAAATGAAACCAGAATAACATGTTACATAAAAATAAGAATGTTGTTCCAAGTGGTATGGAAAAGAAACTGATGGTCCAGAAAGAATTACAAGAAATTACAGTACATTTAGCAGAGAAATGGAGAAGTGGATCTTGGATTGTGGTGCATCTGCTCATATGACCTACGATCTCAGCTACTTTGGCAGCTTCATTGAGACAAGTGAAAATGAAACTATCCTTCTTGGTAACAATTTAGAATTACCCATTAAAGAAAAAGGGAATGTAAAAATCAAGAAGCTTATTCGTGGTAAATGGCAAGGAGAAATGTGTAATGTTCGCTATCTTCCAAATGTAAAGAAAAATCTTTTTTCTGAAAGGGTTATTACAGACAAAGAAAAGAGAATATTAAAAATGCAAGATAATGCTGATATATCCAACTGTGAAGGAGAGCTAGTTGGCTCACCAGTACGTTCTGCAATACATTCTGTTATCTTTCTTTCTTTTTTTTTTTTACTTTGCTTAAATAAATTTATTTAAACCAGTAACATGAACCGGTTATGGGCCCTATTTATCACAAAGTAACAATTTACGAACGTAAGTCAATCCTTTATATTCTTAGTTTAGAATTCAGAATATAGAAGTATGAATGGCCAGTATAGATGTGTTATCTATAAACAAATTCAATGGACAAAATTATTCACAATGGAAATTTCAAATTACTTTTACTCTCAAGGCAGAAGGAACATTTTCTGTTGCCAAATGAATTAAGGAAAAGTCAGAAAATGATGATGCGGAAATCGCAAAATGGAAAAGGATGACACAATAGCAACGTTTACAATATCGTCTGCAATGGAACTTTCACAAATCACACTTATAGAGAACTGGTCTTCATCAAATAAAATGCTTAAAAAATTGGACTCTACCTTCAAACTGAAATCTGACTTTAACAAAATGCTGCTGCTTGACAAATTTCAATCGTTGAAAATGGAATGGAATGAAATAATAGTGTAATACATTGCAAAAATTGAAAATCTTACTCATCAAGTAAAAGAATCTGGTGAAAGTATCAATGACACAAATATAATTACAAACATTTTAGGAATATTACCTCCAAAACATAGACAGACAAGCCTGGTTATCTATTGATGATAGCAAACAAAACGTTTCCAATCTGACCGCAATACTCATCGATGAAGAAATGTCTTTATCTCAATCTGAGAAAAGAGTCTATATTTTTCGCTTCTTAAATTATAGAAATGAAAGTAAAACCAAAATAACATATTTTATCTGCCATAAGAAAGAACATTATGCTCCAGAATATCGTTCAAAGCTGTGTGGAAAAGAAACTGATGTTCCAGAAAAAATTACAATGCATTTAGCAGTAAAGAAAAGTGTAAAAAGAAGTGATGAACAGTGGATATTGGACAGTAGTGCATCTGCTCATATGACCTACAATGTCATCTACTTTGACAGCTTCAATGAGACAAGTGAAATTGAAACTATCCATGTTCATTACAATTTAGAATTACCCATTAAAGGAAAATGGAATGTTAAGACCTAGAAGCTTATTCATGGTAAATGGCAAGAAGGAGCAATAGCAAACTACAATTTCTCCCGAAGCAAACATTTCTCACAAGGATAATCTAAGTATGGCATGAAAGAATGGGACACATAAGCTTGAGAACTCTTTGTGAACTGAGTGATAAAGGACTAATTGAAAGCTACATATCTCAAAGATGAATTCTTTCGAGAAGGTTGCCAATATGGTAAGCAACACAGGTTTCCATTTAGTGCCAAAAAATATAAGGCTACTAAATTAGCAGAATTAATATAAGTGATATTTATGGTCCTATGTCCACACAGTCAGCAGGTAGAGCAAGTTATTTCATATCAATAAAGATGATTACAGTGGTATTAGAACAATTTCTTTTTATAAACACAAAAAATGATGCTTTAGAATCATTCAAAATTTTTGCCCAGCTATGTGAAAAAAATTTGAAGTTAATGTCCTTAATGTTGACAATAAAACTGAATACATTAATTTGCATTTCAGTGCCTTTTTAAACAAAAAAAAAAGATATTCAGTTATAAACAGTGGCTCCTTATGCTCCAGCAAAATAGACGATCTGAAATGGACATGTGTACAATTATGTAAAATACTTGATCCATATATATAAGAATTGCCATTGTATCGGTAGGCAGAAGCTGTGAATATGTCTGTCTGTATTTCGAACTCAAGATCCAGGTATAACTCCATATCCATTATGGACTGGAAACTGCTTCACTTAAGCAATTAAAAGTTTCTGCTTCAGAAGCCTACATGCATGTGCCAGATATCCTACAAAATAAACTAACACCCAAAAGCAAGATGATTTTTGTTGGGTATGAGAAAGAAAGAATTACCGTCATTTTGATTGAGTCACTAAAACCCTCAAAATGTCAAGATCTGTCATTTTTAATTAGAAGAATACTAAGTCAAGAATCCCACCACCACCAACATTCTTATTCTCAATCAAAAGAGAAGATGTGAATGACAAGGACCCTACAGATGAAGTAGATGATGATTTGCTTAATAATTGTCCGAGATCAAATCATAAAGATATCCATTATAACCTTCATCCCTGGAACACTCTAAAACTCCCTGCTTGTTCTGAACTGATTGTGGCAGATATTCTGACATCTTAAACATATGAAGAGGGAATGAACACTCCTCGAGCAGACATGCAAAAAAGAAGCCATAAATGAAGAGTTAAATTCTCTCAATAAAAATAATGTGATCTTGCACCTCCATCACAGACAAGTCACACAAATGGATCTAAGTAGGTGTTCAAAGTAAAATATCTTTCTAACAAAAAAAAAAAAAAATTGACAAAGCAAGACATTGTGTCAAAGTGTTTTCTCAAATGGAAGGAATGGCCTTCAGTAAAACCTTTTCCCAACTTCGAGATGTGACACTATTAGAGCCCTATTAGTTATAGCTGCACACAGAAAATTGAAAGCCATAAAATTCGACATAAAAACTGGATTTCTATGCAGTGAAATTGAAGTAACAACATTCGTGGAACCTCCTCCAGGCTTCAACTATGCAAAAAATTTAATGTATCAGCTGAAGAAATTCATGTATGGATTCAAACAAGCATTTAAATGTTAAAGCAAGACATTTTCTGAATTCTTAACTAGTTTTGGCTTCAAGCAAAGTGCCTCCCGATTCATGTGTTGTTAGTGATATCTTTCGGAGTAAGAAAGTATTTTTAATTCTATATGCGGATGATGTTTTACTGTTTTGTGAAGAAAGAAAATATTATTTGAAACTGAGGATGACTTGAAGGAAGAGTTTGAAGCAACAATTCGTGAAACATGATGTTTTGTTGCAATGCTAATCGACTATAAAGCAAACGGCTAATTTTCATACATTCAGAAAGTGATTATAAAGTAACGATTTCGCTTAGAAGATGCTAGTCTTAATACTATACCTGCAGATCATAGTACAATCTTATCACTAGAATCCAAACCATCACCAGAAAGTAAAACAGTTTTCCTTACAGAGAAACTATTGGATCACTAATGTTCCTTGCTATCACTACATGTCCAGATGTAGCTTTCGCTGTAAACATAGTTAGTAGATTTCAAGCAAATGCTGGTCAAATGTATTGGAATGATAGGCATGATAAATGAAGCTTCTTCATCTTGGTCATGCAAACTGCAAAAAAATATTAATATCCTCTAGAAACCGGCATTATCAGAAGTTCCGGCAGGATCTGATGACTCACCTCTTCCGGGGAAGCAATTTTTTCATCTTAGCTGCAATTTTTTCTCGTTTGGCCCTATCTTTGGCTCTTTTCCTATATTCTGCTCACAAATTATTTTTTCCCAAGGTATGCTTATGATGTCTTTTACCCCAAATAAAATACATTATGACTTGACTTAGTAGTAGTGATAAAAAAACTGACATAATTATACTCGAAAATCCGAGGACCTAAATGGTTGCATCTTGCGAAATATAGTGCAGACTACTGAAAACATGCAGATTTAAAAAAGCAAAAAAACAGAACAAAAGAAGCCTCAGAACTAAAAAAAATAAATAAAAATTATAAATTCAGCTATAACAAGCCAAAATTCCCACCACAGTACCAACTAAAGTCAAAAGCGAGTTTAAGTTGTCTAGTGGCTGAAAAGAATCAAAATACCTTGCTTCATTTCTTGAAGACACAGTCCACATTGACTGTCTGTTGTACATGCTCGACATATATTAATTTAAATTATTTCATTGTCCCAGGACAGTCCACGTTTAATTTTTATTGAGTGCAGTTAGAAAACAGTTACAATCCTTCCAATTTCCTGAGATGCATTGCTATAGAAACAAGGTGCCTCGGAGCTATCGTTTTGCTTCTCATTTGAATACCTCTGCCAGCATGCCTCCACACTTGAAATCCATCTATTGCCCTCTCTCTGATCATATCTTCGCAGTCATAATCAGCTGTACATAACTTTCTTTTAAATATTTATTCTCTGAAAAGGGTTCCAAATATTTTAGCACAAATATTCTTAAGAGAACTTTTCAGACCTGGCCTTAAACCTACTAATGTTGTAGCAAAATTAAACAACATTCCAAATACGATTATACCAGCAGCACACTTGAATTTGTTGCCCAGAGAAACTGCCCCCAAAGTAGAAAGCCCAGCTTGTCCCCCCCCTCCTAGAACCAGGACTGGTTGCAGATGACCAGAAAGAACCAATTCATTTTCTGTGACACCATCCATTAATACTTTTCACAGAAGTATTTTCATAAGCAAAGAAAATCTCAATAAAATACACTTCTCATTTCTTCTGATAAAATTCACAAAATAAAAATGTAGGTTTTCCATACCTATTCTAAGCATGCTTCATTAATTACAATACACTCTAATTCTTGTCTTCTTTTAGAAGGGCACATTAACAATATCATAATATATATTGACTTAATGCTAAAAGATAACAGAATTGTCATTCCATATTATTAAAAATATACCTACCTCAAACGCACTAAATTATGCTGTTTACTGATTCAGTTATTGCATTAAGACAACATAAATGATTATTATCTATTTAAGTTCCATCTCAGTTTTAAACAAAAGTAGTCCGATTATCACTTAGCACCTGGCTTTATTTTAATTAAAACAAATGAAAATATTACACTGTTTACTTGGCAAATGGCCTAAAAAAATAAACCTATATATCCTTTAAAACTACCTATATATCCTTTAAAAGAAAAAAAAAAAAACACTCTTGCTTCTAATTACTTATCTAAAATTTCTGATGCATAAATTACTCTAAAGAGGACATACAGTAAATTAACACTATAATAAGAAAATAATATAAATTATTTACCTGTAAATCAACCTTCATCCACTTGAAATCGCATCTACGTTGAAATCTTAATTTAAATTTGCCTGAAGGATGCACAGCATCCTCCATACATGGATTTCTGTGGGAGGAGGAATAAATTACATATGCATTCTACATTAAATAGAACAAATATTTAAATATAATCAATAAATTTATTATTATTTTGATCAATGACATAACTAAAGGGAGGCCGAGAGAGCTGTCCACTCTGGATGGCATATTTTAAGGATTTTTGGTACTTTTTCCTTATATGCCTGCAATCTAGTAAAAACAAATATGATATAATAACACAATAATTAATAATATGACAATAAGAAAATTAAATTTAATTATAAAAAGGATAGAAGAGTCATTACTAATGTCAGTCCGTGTTTATTTCAGGTGGAAACTGTTTGCCTGTTGCCTTTATAATGGAATCTATAATAAAATCAACTCATTGAGATACAATTTGCAGATTTGCAGGCAGATACATGAAAAGTACCAAATTTTTCATGTGAAACATATTATCGGAATTTGTGTAATGGGTCTTCAACGAAGAATGAACGATTAAGATTCACTGGGTTACAACAAGGTTCACTATGGTTAGCTGTCCAAGATGTGGGATATCTTTATAGAAGATTTATGTTTCCAATTAAAGGCTTAAAAACTGATACCTGCATCACTGTGGTGTTACAATAGGAGCACTGACTTACATTCACATAATGTATGTATGAATTTGATGTTACATATTCAGATTCAGTCATCTTACCTGTTCGATCACTAGTGAGATGAAGAATCAAAAAATGCAGAACTGTCACAAACTGAATTTAGGGCAGAACTGCTTTTACAATGGATGCAGCTTTCAAAGAAATTACAAAGGGATTTTAACACTTGATGCTCTTGCTATAACTTCATTACACCACAGAACATTTGAATTAAAAATAGAATTGTCAATTAAATTATGATCACAATGACAAAAATAAGAAATAGCTCCTCCCTGAGACAGAATTCTGAATTTTATTTCTTCAATTGCTTGGGAACATGAAACAGAAAGGGAAAAGGATGGCCACTTTGAATTTTTTTCAGTTTAATCTAAAATACAGTCTCTAGCACAAAGTTCCAAATATTGTAATATTATTACAAATTTTCTGACAGCTGTGGCAAATATCATTGGCAAGAAGAGTTTTCTAAAGATAAACTGGTTAACAACATAGATTTAAAAATGAATGCCTTACACTAAAGAAATCTTACTGTACTGTCTACAGAAAGGAAAATAGAGGAACGAAACAAACATTTAGAAAACTATCAATGATTTTTCTAGCAGAAAAACAAGCAAAATAGTACTTTAAAATGTTGGAATTACAGTTTTATTTCAAAAATACACATAGAACTTTTACTTATTAACCTAGACGCCATTTTGACATCTTACAGGTTTTTTTTTTTTTTGGAAGGGGGGTGCATTGCCAAAGGTAGCATATGAATCGTGTCAAGCAGCAAAATTTTTCAACTACAGCACAAATTTTGATCTAATATATCTTTGCCAGTTTTCCTGCAAACTACAGTAAACAGCTATTTAACGAATATGGATGTTAATTTTGAATTATATGAGTAACATTAACTGAAACGTATAAAGAAATAAATCAACTACGCTCAGAATCTATACCATTAAACTGTCCCCCAGCTACAGATTTGCATTTTATCAATGCTATTGTTTACTATTTGTTGTTAATCAGATTTTTGATGATTTGTATAGTTAAATCCAGACACTTTATTGTAGAAGATATAATTCTATCAACCACTCAACTCGTGATGAAAAAAAAAAAAAAAAGAACTCATCCGATGACATTCTCAGACTGCATTTTGAAAATGATTTAAAACAACATTTAACTCTCTCAGCATTACCGGAGTATTATTCTGTATTTAAAAATGGTTTCTAAGCCCCAACACACAGAATATTCTGTCAGCTCTTGATGGATCCGAAATCATTTCAAATAATTTTTTTTGCCTTACATTTTCCTTCTCAAAATCATTGGGAGCAGACTATTCTGTACTGTTTACAATGCAAGGGTCATAAATAAGAAACTCAAATCCAGCCATACCATCTGCTGACCTGCGCGCAATTTTCGTGCCATAACTGGAAAATACTGAAAAGCTTTGTGTATGTGAAAAGTTTTCAAAACAAAATTTGGAGTACAAAAGCAAATGTGATTTGCACAGAACCTATGAAAAACTTTTAAAGATATTAGTATCACATAATTTACAAATAATTTCTTTTAACATGGAATAAATACTTACAGATATCTCACAATGTGTGGAGAAACACAGAAATTTGAGATAATTTTTATTTTCAGCTGTGACCATTGATTTAAAATACTGTATTTTTAAACTACTATAAGATTTTACAAATACAGTTACTTATATATATAATTTCAATAACTATTCTGAAACTAATGTATTATTTATATGTTTGTATCGAAATTCATTTAGTTGTGTGAATGTGAAGTTTGGGCATTTTATATATTGAAATATAAGGACAAGGTGTGTTTCCTTAACGAAAAATTCATTTTAGTCAGATTTTTCGTCTAAAAAGAACTATTGCAAAATATTCTTGGCATGATACGATTCGCAAATAATAACTAAAAAGATTAAAAATTGCTTTTTGGCATCGATAAATTAAAGCATTGAAAGTACTTGAAAACATATGAATGTAATTTTTACCCCAAGGAAAATGCTTCCATTTTATTGAATGTGCTGTCTAATAAAAAGTGCACAAATGATATTTGATTATCAATATTTTACTGTTATGAAGATCTGCTTATTTCCAAATTTCACAACAGATGGGACATAAAATTCTCAGCAGCTAAGAGTAAATATTTATGAAAAATAATTGTTAGTAGAAGAAAAATGTAAATAGCTTCTTATAAAATGGTGAAAAAATTAGACTGGTGATCTAGGTGATTTAACACAATTTCGAAAAAGGAAATAAGAATTTCCGATTCTTTGTCTAGATCAAGATTTGAAATGGCACAATTAGATGTTCAGATAAAGGTATATAGACAACTTTAACTTTCATGGAGGACTTTCTGAGGGAAAACAATTTATTATTTATGACTAAAATTAATTCATTAAGGCAAAGGAGGGCTATCTGCCTATGGAAAGGGATGTCTTCATGGAGGACATTTTTAAGGGAAACTGGCTCATATTCATGTTAGACTAGGGACAACTAGGAAAACCAAGCATGCAGCCAGGACGCCTGCCGGGTTTCAATCCTAGGTCAAACTACTAATGTTCAGTGACGTTACTGCTCGGCCGCTAGTGGGCATTATTTACGACTAAGGACTGATGAGCTATGTTAAATTAGGTTACCATTTATTTTTAAATTTATTAGTTAATACTTATGATTGGGGTTTTACTAAAAAGGCCAATATATGTGTGTATTTCATGAAATCAGTTTTCACATCTTATTAACATTTTATATGCAGTTTTTACGGTAACCTTCCTTCATGGCCATTAAAATAATTTCATAGCTTAAGAGCAAAATAGGACTATTTAAAATTTAATACCTATGTTTCCTTTGAAGTATTTCTTTTTGGTTTGGTTTATTCAACAACGAACTTGAGGGCTATTTTCCATGGGAGGGATGTCTTCATGAAAGACTTTCTAAGGGAAATAGGCTCCTGTATATGTTACACAATGGAAAAAGCCTGAAACCACCCATGCAGTCAGATCATTCGCCAGGATTAGAAATGAACTACCTGTTTTAAGCAATTTTACTTCTTGGTCATTGGTGGGCGTATTACTTTTTGAGTTAATTATCATAATATCATATGTTTTAAAGGCATCAATAACAACCTATGCTTACTACTGTGAGTTACATTTCCAGCGATGTTAATCCCATAATTAATGGTCTTGTCTATTGAGGGCTAGCTGCCTAAGAGGAGTACAGCTGCAATGGAGTACTTTCTCAGCAGAACTGGCTCATATCCACATTATACATGGTGAAACCGCTGTAACTGATATGAATGTGGTAACATTTTTCTTGTCAGCGTCAAAGATACCAATCGTATGATTTGGTAGTCAGTTTTCGAGCAAAAATACATTACTTAAGAAAGAAATCAATTCTGGGACAAATAAAAAAGAATTGATGAAAAAGCAAATTTCTTTTACGTCTGAATCATTTGTTACTATTTACTCTGTGTTTTAATATCTTTGCATATTTTACTATTTATTATTCTTTGTAGGCATTGCTTTCTTAATTCTTAAATATTTTGCAAAATTCAAAAACATCATGAAATGAATTCTTGCAACTCTAAATTTTCCTTCCCAGTCCTAAAAATGTATTCCTGATATTATAGAGTACCAAAGAGATGTAATATTCACTAAAACAATATGGAATTATTGTTAATAAAAGTGCATTTTGGTAGTAGATTCATAATAGTTGTAATGTACACACGCTTCAAAAAGATAGCATAACTAAACAATTTTTTTCACTGTGTCAGGGAGAAACATGGTTCTAGTTTCAGGGAAAAAATAAAATAGGATTCAGCACAACAGCACAAATATTTTGGTGGTAGATTCATGATATTTGCAATGTACACGTTTCAAAAAGATAGCATACAATTTTTTTGCATTGTTCAGGAAGAACCATGGTTCTAATTTCATGAAAAAAAAAATAGGATTCAGCACAACGACAATTTGTTACTCCTTTTATTAAAAATATATGAAACAAATTTCTTTTTTTTCTCCTCCAAAAGAAATAAATATGTCAATAAATAATATAGTTTCCATAGTGCAATTAGAATAAGAAATCCATACACGTCTGATGCAAATTAACTGAGACAAAGTTTTAATCAAAACTTTGCACGACAGATTTTAAATTTTACGTTCGAGCACGAACTACACAGAAGTTACAATTTTAAGTTTTTAAACGCAGTTTTCAATACAGAGTTTTATTATATATACATATATAAAAAAAGGAAGTCAGAACAAAAAAGAATAAAATTTCGAACTTAAAATTTGACGGTCTAAACTATTTAATCCCGGTAACATTACAAACTGTTAGAATGCAAATTAAAGATAATTACAAAAACAGAATCATAAAAATGAGGAATTCAAGGAGAAAAATCATTTCAAATACAAAAAATTTGTAGAAGATAAAATCAAAAATAATAAAAGTTTTAATCTCTTCTGTTTAACACTTCAAACAGAACTTGTCAAGGGAAAAGTGTTTTGAAGCCTTAAACCAAGTTGATTAATGACAGTGGAATACATGTTTCATTCCTCTGAACCATCTGAGACTCAAAGCCACTTTTTGTTTAGCCAACTTTTATATAAAACAAAAATTTATTTTGAAAGTCTCGAAAACTTCAGGTCTTTTCCCTACGTGTATTCTTACTCATATACAGGACAAACATTTAGATACAAATGCAAAAAGTTAAAAAGATCTGAAGCCTAAAAAGACTAAAAACTAGCAAAATTCAAGGTAAAATTTAAAATAAATTCTGAATCCAGAATTAATGAATCAATTTTAATTAAAAATTGAAAAATAAATTGTTCAGGCAATGTCTAATACCAGGGCTGGCTCATTTATGTAAAGTATCAACTTTTTTGTGAATTAAAAAAAAAAAATTTGCTAAATTTTTATTTCTGGAGCAAACTATGCAAATTAAGGGAAAATAATATTTAAAATGAAAACAATGGAACTATTGTAAAAAAATCAAACTTACCATTCCAAAAACGTGCATGTCAGCAGTATGTTTCAACTGCTAAAAGAATAGAAGAGGTTGCCAGAATTTTAAACGAACCTTGAAAAGGGATATACCAGAAAGTGAAGACGTCTGCAAATACTGAATAGCAAAGGACGTAAAACAATTTAAAAAGTCTCTACTTTCTTGCTGCGAAGCAGTTGGTGGCTAAACCAGAACTCGGATGAGGTGTGTGAATATATAGATATATACACCAAAGAGCTATTACATTATAATCCACCTGTTAATAACATGTAGGACCATCTTTAGCCCTCAAAACTGCCAGCACCCCACGTGGCATTGACTCCACAAGGGGCTGAAGTGTAGTCTCAGGTATCTGGTACCAAGCACTCACCAACCGGTGGCAGCACAAATTTGGTTTTCCAGATGAAACCATAAATATTCTATTGGATTAATGTCAGGTGAATTTAGTGGCCAAGACATGACTATGTCCAGTTCTGATGTTTCTTGGCCCACTGCAGACGCAGCTAGCGATGACACACTGTCAGTGCAGGGACATGCTTCGGCCTCCGACTTCATAGGCCTATACGCAGCAATGTACACTGCACAGTATGTTGGGAAACACTGCCTGGGTCGCCATTGTTGTAGCTCTTTGGTCACAGCGAACAATGAGTAGCAATCTCCACTTCTCCTCTGGAATCAATATGCAGTTGATGACACTGCTGGCCAGCGGCTTGTCATTTCACCATCCATACACCACTTTTGATATGTGCTCACAACAACTGCACATGAAGAGCTCACTAAACGCATTGTTTCTCATACTGATGCTCCCAGTTGCCGAGCCATAACGATTTGACCTTTATCGAAGTCTGATAAATCAGTTGCTTTTCCTACTATGTCACTAATCTCACTATGTTTTAAAAGACAATGCATAGCAGCTTTATATACTCCAACATTACCATGCATGCGCAGCGGTTTTGTTCCTGCGCAAGCCCATTTTTTATAGATGGAGGGTGGTCATAATGTAATGGCTCTTTGGTGTATATGCGGAAAGTACAGGTAGGGGTTTCAAATTTATTTTGCAGAAGTGTGCAAATTAATAAACTTTTACATAGTATGTAACTGAGTAAAAAAGATGTTTATATTACAATGCAAAGTAGTTTAACTCACACGATTTTGATAATATTTTCAGCCTCTTTTATAAATGCTTCAAACTGTCTTATTTCTCTAAATTTTCTTTAATAAGGTAAGGAGCAACATATTCAATAGCATATAGAAATTTTAATTTTGCATATGCTTATCATATATTTATAGCCGAAACAGTCCTTAACTGAAAGCCTAACTTTACTCAATTCATTTCTTAGACTAAAATCATAGCTGCTTGTACTCTTTTTACGATTTTCTCGGATAAATAGGTATTCTTCTAAAACAGAAGTGGCAAAATAATTTGGGATATCATTCTTCCTTCTAAAAACAAACTATTTATTTAGTGAAAGTATAATCAATAATAATTTTAGAACTATGAAATAAATTCAAGAGGATTAATTATATTAAAATTCATTCCATTATATAGGAAGACTAGGAAATGGCAGCACAACATTCTAATGCACCATCAATAATAACAAACAGCTGAAAGTGATAAAAAGGAAAAAAGTTTCATTCCTATTAAATGATTTATATAACTCTCCTTTCATAAAAGCTCGAAAAACAGAATATTGATATCATTTACATTTGGAAAAGCAACGTAATCTTTAAAAGCATTATTGTATACAATAATAAATGTTTACTTGTTATTTTATGAAAGAACAATATCTGGAGCCCACTCAAATATCCTGTAGAATTTTAACAAATTATTTTATAGTATACAAATATGCACATGCTTTTTTATGAATATGCAAAACTCACGGAAATATAATTCTGTTTCATTAAAACTGGGGATTATGAAATTTATTTTAATATAAATATATTAAGTACTCTACATAAAGAAATCTGAAAGCATCTTCACTCCCCTTATTTTTCTGTTATTATCAGCGTAAATAAAAAAGTATCTTATTTATCTTATGATAAGCTAATTAGATTATTTTAAAAATACGATCTGTGAAAACTTTTTACCCTCCTAGCTTTAGTTTTTCTTATAACAGTTACACAGTTTTTTTAAGTTGATATAAGACCTATTTGTTGTAAATAGTTTTCTGAAACGTTTTATAAAAAGTAAGAAAATAACATGGTGAAAATGCGCTTTAGCCCACTGCTTGGTGATGTTTTGAAAATCGCCAATTCGGAGCGTTTCTGCAAAATGTCTTTGCAATTGCAACCTTCCCGACACGCTCCGCGAAAACCTATTGTAAACAAAACATAGAATTCTAAAGCATAAATTAGTATGGAAACTGTTGCCACAAAAAGATAATAAAATAATATGCAAAACGAACATTATGATCATTAAAATATTTGTCAGTTAGGTTTAAATTAATTATTTACATTTTATGTTGTAATACTTACACATTTTATGCCGTTACATAACCTTCCCGACACGCTCCGCGAAAACTTAACCAAAATGGCATCGAAGAAAGAAGCAATTTTTTTTAAAAGGGCATTAAAATTACAAACGATACAATGTACACACCGTTCCGTTTTAACTTAAAAAAAACATCTGCGAATTGCACAATGTAGGCAACGTACACAAATGAACAAAATAAGCTAAAATAACGAAAATAAATTACAAGAAAATGCCATGTGCACAGCATTCCTTTTAAACTTAAAAAAAACTTCAGCGAATTGCACAATGTAGGCAACATGCACAAATGAACAAAATAAGCTAAAATAACGAAAATAAATTACAAGAAAATGCCATGTGCATAGTGTTCCTTTTAAACGTAAAACAAACTTCAGCAAATTGCACAACGTACACATGTTATACGGACTTACCCATGTTGGCACGTTTATTGCTCATTCAAAAACAATCGCCGCCAAGCAGTGGGCTAAAGCGCATTCCAACCAATAACATAAGCACAAACCATTTGGTTGAAAAGTTGTGTAAGACTGGGTTCAGTATCCCAAAAATAAATAAATAAATAAAAATAAAATCTGAAGGCTTTTAGATTTTATATCATGTCCAAATGGGTGTCTTTTTTTTTTTTTCATTGACTGACACATACATTTTTCAAGAGCATTTGGGCTAATGCCACTTTGGGCTAAAAATATTTAAAACAGTATATCTTTAGAAATTCTGATAGATATTCTCACATGCTGGAGATCAAAATGTTTTATTCCTTACAGTGTTACCACTGCTCGCTTTGAAATTGTTGAGATTTTTAATTAAAAATACATTAAAGTTTTACAAAATATGAAATAAACAATAAAACAAATTCCAAATTTGGGCTTCCAGGTGTGCATTTTCGGGTGAAGGACTATGTTATCCACAGCTTGATGATTCTAAGTATTGTTGCTTTTTCACAAAGTGAAAAACATACATATATTCATGTAGATTCTTCATATATATATACATATATAATTATAAAATCTGTTCTTAAATTTTGGATACAGTCGATTCCGGTTAATCGCACCACATCGGTAAGCGATTGTTTTAGTCCTAATAACCGGCTGGTCCGATTACACAAACATGTCCTATGTTGTAAGACGAGATGTGCTATATGTAGCAACCAGTAAATGTACATATGAAGCATGTACTAAAATGTAATTATGAACTTTATTGTGTGGTACACACGTATGGCGAACATACATATACAAACAAAAACTACAGTCAAACTGTTTTCATTGAGAAAATTAATTTAGAAACAAATTCTAAGAAACAATCTCCACAATACTCAGCATGCGAAGCACAATAAAAACAAGTTTTTACCAAGTTCCAGTTAACATTTGAAGAACTTATCCAATTTGATCTGACGCATTCTCTTGACGGACTGCACATGAATGAAATCGCCACAAACATATATGCAGCAATGGGACTGCCTTCATTCCCTCCTGCATGAAATACCAACGCAAAGTTTCAATGCATTTCCTCGCTCCTGTGCTGTCGCTTGCATTAATTTATTAGCAGCATTATCATCATCACTTTCGTGGTCTTCTAATGCTGTCATGTGTTTTGCTGCAACTCTCGCAGTGTCGTAATCTTCGTTTTCATCGTAGCATTGAAGCTCGCTGTCGTTGGATAAAGATTCTTCGCAATTTTGTACCTGGTGAAGTTCCACATGTCCATCATCATTTTCACTTTCAGTGTTCACATCCATCTCCAAACCAAGTGCTTAAAGAGAGAAAAACAGTTCTGAATTGTCTCTCTGCTCCCTTTTCATCAGCTGCTGGCCACAAATTTAACTGCTTGTAAGATGCTGGCATTGGCACTGACTTCGCTGGCTTTTGAAAATGAGGTCAGCAAACTTTCTTCAATTGCTTCAAGGATGTAATTAAGCAACCTGGCACGGTAAAGGGTCTTCAAATTTTTGAAGATGCCCATCTCTATTGGCTGGACCACAAGTTGTGATCGTGGGAGGTAGAAATTCCAGTTGGATGTTCTTCAAGCAATCTAAAAGAGAATTTGCTGCACAATTGTCAAGAAGCAGCAGCACTTTTCAAGACTGGCTTTGTAGCTCTGTGTCCCAATCCTTCAACCATTCTTTAAAAAGTTCAGAGGTCACCCACGCATTTCTGTTGGCATGATACACAACTGGTAAACTGTCCATCCTAAGTCCTTTAAAGCAGCGAGTCTTAGTGCTTTTTCCTATAACCAACAGCTTCCTCTTGTCCATTCCTGACATGTTTGAGCAGCACAAGACAGTTATGCAATCCATTACTTTTTTCGAGCCAGAGAGTGCAACATGTTTGTAACTTAATGAGCCATCCGGTGTAGTACGATAATACAGCCCAGTTTCATCAGCATTGTAGGTGTCATCTGCTGAAAAAGTTTCAAGATCAGACAGGTTTGCTGATTTCCATTCTTCAGCACCTTCACTATCAGCACTTCTTTCTCGCCATGTGCTTCCTTGAATTTTATGTCATGTCTAGATTTCCATCGAGGCAACCAACCATCCGTAGCTTTAAAGTCACCATGGCCCAGTTTTTTAGCGAGTTCTTCTGCTTTGAACTTTAACATTCGGCTGCTTACTCACACAGCTTGTCCAGTAAAAATGGCAAACCATTCATTGAGGGCCTCATCAACGTCTGAATCATTGCCTTCATGCTTCCGTTTTTTGGAAGTTCCTCCTCGTCCTTCACATTGTGCCCATTCTTCTCGCAGCTCATTCTCTTGTTTTATCAAGAGCGAAATTGTAGTCTGCCAATCTGGTAATTTCCACCAACCAATGCTGACTAGTATTCCGTGGTTCTTGCTTGATCTTATGCAGGAAACTAATTTTTTTCAGCTAACGTCAAGTCCCATCATTGCATTTTGGTAGGGGAGACAAGGCACGTGCACAGTTCACTGACTAAAGTGGTCTGAAGAAACCTTGGTGTTTCGGGGTCAAGAGAGAGCTAAAATGCTCGCCATTCAAAGCTTTGGCACTAAAATCATCCCAAAAGGGGGGTGAAGTGATAGCTTTTCTCGTCTAGACTGTAATGATGATCGACAGGCGGGAATTCCTTCCAGGTGGAGCCCGACACTCTATTGTTCATTTCTTTGAAAATCGTAGACACAGTGGGACCAAAACTTTGCTGGCAGCTACTGGTGGCTCTGCTTTAAGAAAGGTCAAGGAAAATGGTGCACGTGTTCACCTCCCACTAGTTTTGCTCTTGTAATGCATTTTAAGGAATTCCTGACCTTTGATAAAGCATTCTCCTGGGAAGCGCAGCTACAGATTCTCCCATATGTCGCGGACCACCTGTACACCTGCTGTACATGGCCGACTTGTGGCTTCTGTTTCTTATTCACTATCACGTTTTTTGGTCCAAATAAGCAAATAATATTAGGCTTATGTACATAGGATTTGTTTCAATTCTTTAGGATTCGGTCCGAAAAAGCGGCTGGTCCGATTATCCGGTGGTCTAATTAACCAGATTCGACTGTATATTATGCACACACGTATCATAAAATTGAAGAATTTGCAGGAGAAGATTCTTTTTCCAACAGAATTTCACTCTAAGAAATTGCTGTTGCATTCTGCTGAATGTCTTTCTCCTACAGTACTGAGAAATGTTTGGCCTCTATTTCTAAAAATCAATAAAATATTTTCAAATGCGATGCACATTGAAAAAAAGCGGTAATATAAAATGAATTGAAGAAAGAAGAGAACATGCGATGAAAATTAGAGGAGGAACGATAAGAATGAAAGGCAATATGCATGGTCATTCCAATGGTACCTTTGATGAAAAAGACTTTTTCCCCCTTTCCACGAGTCATGACCCCCCTGGACATATGTAACTATTATCTGTTCCTGTTCATATACTAGGCTCACACTGTAAAAAATTAGAATGATGCAAAAGTGTAATTCACTTTAAAATTTTTCTAATATTGATATTACACAGCAATTACATTAAAATTAGCTAACTACAGAGCACAAGAATATAAGACTATAATTATCTTATTGCAGGTGTCAAGTTTAGTACTGTAAGCAAATAAATTTTTTTAATTGGTTTAACATCAAGTTGCCCTTGCTTAGAGACGAATGATACAAACTTACTAAATATTGAACGTTTGATTTAGGTTCGAACACAGGTGTACAGGCTGGCTGCATCATAGTTGTTTTGTAGTCAGTTTCCCTTAGAAAGCCCTTCATGGTGGCAGCCCTCATGTGCTTTGCAATAGCTCTCCTACGCTCTGCAATATCTAAATAATCTAAACCAGTGGTTCTCAACCTTTTGACTAACGCATACCATCTAAGCAAAAATCTGAAAAATTTTAGTAACACCACCACATTTATCTCGGTGCATATCTGAAAATATCAATATATATAATTAGTTCTAAATGCATTATTTTTAAATAGTTGTCACCCCGGTACCATAGAGGGAAATTAAGTTGTAAGATTGCGTGTCCTCTTTATAGTGCTGAAATAAATATCCTTAACTATATATATGTAATAATAAACAAAAAAGTCTGTAGTGTTGACCAGGAGGAATTTTAACGTCGTAGAAGTGTTGATCTATAACGAATAGGAAATTGGAGGCGAAGGCATATTAAATCTTCATTTTTTATTTCAGCTTGTTGTGGCCACAATCAACTTGGCACATGAAATGTGCCTATTCCAAAATAGCTCACATTTTAGATTAATTTTCAGTAAGAAAGAAGAAAGTAGCAGACAGCAGTACAACTACACCGAAGCGTAAAGAGCAAGTGCGTTACGTTCAGGGTGAAATCCCAATTCAGACTGAGTTAGTTTTGGTTTACAATGCATTTTGATTGGATGTTAATATTTCTGTAAAATTATTATTGGTTACTTGACTTTTAGTTCCATTTACATCATCAGAATTATGTAAGTGCCATATGACATGGATTAGTCTAGAAATGACGCAGTGCGTAGAGAGGTTATTATTTTTAGAATTGAGAAGGGAAATTTACGTTGTTAATTTAATCTTAGACCATCTGCACAACTTATTAGCTGTTCGTATTAAGTATGCACCCATAAAAAATATTAGCTTAAAAATTGGTTACCATTTTAATTATCAAAATTTAAGTTATAGTACTTTAATTCTAAAATTTAGTGTGAAATCTGGGCCCGTTTAAGAGAGATCAATTTCTTTATATTATCTTCTGTCTTATTTCACTTAATTTTAACCGTAAATTAGGATCCATTTTTAATTTTGTTCCGTACTTATTTTTCAAATATAACATGGAAGAAAATCCCTGTTCACACAAATAGGTTGTGCAAAAAGGTAATAAAAATTTAATAGCTTTACTTGAAGTACCTTTCAATTCTTTTTTTTTTTTTTTTTTTTTTTTTTTGTGCTTCATTGAAAAGTTAACAAGTACGTTATTCTTGAAATCTTCCGTTAGACTTCGATCACAAGAAATTTCTATCAATTGCTCTTTTTTGTCACAAGATAAAATTGCAGGTACATTTGAAGAAAATGGATTTCTAACACAATTTTCTCTTTCATAATCCTCAGGAATATATGTGTCGAAATCATTTATCAATGAAAAACAATGATTTTTTAATGTTGGATGCTTAATTCTTCTTTCATTGTCAGTTAGGAAACTTTCTAAAAGTGGTAAAAAGCTCAAAATATTATTATCCAATTCTTTAATTATTAGCTTGAGTTTTTTTATCATTCCACTTAATTTAACTCTAATGGTAAATAAATGAACACTTTGTCGATGTGATCCTTAATTTAATTCATTTAACTTTCCAAAAATATCAGCTAAATATGCTAAACATGCCATACATAATTCAGTAAATAAACAATTTTGAAATTCAAATTTTAAATAACAGAAAAATTTGAATTTCTCATCAAAGTTCAAAAAGACAATTTAAAATTTTGCATCTGGCTAAGCACCTTATTTCAGAATATAACAAAAGTGTTTATGTTCATTGCCGATCTCCAGGCATAAAATCATAAATATTCTTGAATTTAAAGCTCAGCTTTTAATGAAATTAACAATTTTCGTAACTTGATTCAAAATGATTTTCAAGCTTTCGGGGATTGTTTTATCTACTAAAGCTTCACGATGTATGGAGCAGTGAGTAAATTTAGTTTCAGGTGCAACTTTCTTTATTTGAGAAATAACACCAGAATGTTTTCCTGTTAAAGCCCGAGCTCCGTCACTGCATACGGTATTGCACTTTTTCCAACGAATAGCACTCTCAGACATAATTTGCCAATTACTTTGAAAATATCATTTGCAGTCATTGTATCATGAAAAGATTCACAAAATACTCTTTGGCAATTCATTTACCTCCTTCAAGACGTATGTAAACTAATAATACAACAAAGTTCATTATATCAGTACTTTCAATTTAATTGCCCTGCGAAATACTCACTCCATTTCATTTTTTAAATAAACGTCTTTTTTATTGAATTTGCTATTAAATGAATTCGTCGACTGACTGTATTATTTGATAACAGAATATTATTCAATTTATATAAAGTATTTCTCCCATCTTCTTGGCATGCCTTCGTGGTGTAGTGGTCAGCAGGCTCGGCGCATATTCGAGGGGTCCGTGGTTCGAATCCCGGAGAGGGCACTGCTCATTTCTTCATGTTTCCTGCTTTGAAATAACCTAATGTCTCTACAGGTTCATTAGTCACTTTTTCATTAAATGATGCTAAAAGAATGTTTTTAGCTGCTGGTAATATAAAGTTTTCTACAATACCATGAGCCTGCCCAGTCTTGGCAATTCATAGGCTTACTAGCTAACTAGCGTAAAAAGCTTTTTCACTTGAAGTAAGAAAACCTTTCATTACTTGTTTACTATTTTTTAAATCTGATAATTTCCTCTTAAAATATTCTTCAGATTTATCCTTTAAATTGGCATGCTTAGATTCAAGATGTCTTTTTAAGAAACGATGGTTGCATACTTTTATTTGATAATAGTTCACTGTAAACAACACGCCGAAGTTCCATTTCATTTCCATTAATGGTCCATTTCATTTCCATTTTAAGTAAACCCAAATGATTTTATGATGATTGATGACCTTTTACTTTTGATATTCTTAGTGCTAGTAGATTATCCTGGATCCATCCCCTACAAATCCTTATTGTAATGGTCCTCACTTTTATCTCTTAACTAAGTGTTGAGGAACCTAGTGAACTACTAAGCGAATAATCACTTACGACCAAGAACAGGAACGTAAACTCAAGAAGGGTTAATTACCCTTTACTGCTCAAAATAAAGATTCACAGATGTCCCCTTTCCCAGGGTGTACAACAAAGACTCCACTTGGGCTTAAAAATGTAAGAAATAAGAAGTAACTAATTAATGACTAACTAAACAGATTTAGCCAAAGCTAACACAAATTCTAAACTATTTGGCCCATAACATTAAATTAGCTAGAGAAGCTATCAAGGGCATGTAATACGGCCAAGTGTAGTAACAGTTAGAGAGACGTAGCCAAAAGGCAAATTCGTGCTATTCAGGAATCTTAATTCTCTCTCCTGAAGTCAGTGCAAAATACTTTCTCCTCCTTATTTGTATTTAATGTGACTCTAAAATCTCATTCTGTTAAGGAATGTAAGCTGAAGCTAGAAGAGATAGGAAAGTTGCATAAAATAACTGTTATAAAATTAGGATATACCTTACATCATTTTTCTGCTTCATCAATCCTAGTCCTTTTTTCATTTTGAAAATCTAGGTTTGTTGTTTTATTTTTTTCACAAATATTTAAATGCACAATATATTGCGAGTTGTTCAAAAATAAATGACGATATTCTCAAATCGCATCAAAAAGTAGGGAATACAAAGAAACAAGAAGACAAAATACCTGCTGTTACAGACAGCAAATCGGCATAAATTGATTCTAATTGAAAATACAGGAATATGAGCCAGGAAATGGCAGCAACATAAAGTGTAGACATGCTAATAAATTGATCAACTCTAGAGATATTATTATCTTTTTTACAGGAACTTATTTTTATTTCCTATTAAATACAAAATCCATTTCTATTACTCCTTTCAAAAACATCATTAGTGAAAAATTTTGTTTTCTCTATGGCTAAAAGAATATTTACAAAAATAAAAACGGATTATTTTGCTGAAGTCTATGAGAGAGCAACTATTGACCCTAAGCAAAGCTCAGATCGGATAAATTTACGAGTGTTGGAGAAAATACATAAACAGCATGCTGGGATATTCAATTTTTGAATCTAATGGTAAAAAAGTTTCTTTGCATAACACCTATTTTTAACTTGAATACCACCCATTGAGAATCGCCGGTCTCAACTATGTTTAGTGTAAAAGAAATAAATTACGCTTTTTTTTTTTTTTTTTGTAATAAAAAAGGTATC
>KK112033.1:0-10614 GCA_000611955.2 Stegodyphus mimosarum | reverse complement strand
GGGGAAAATATATATATATATATATATTTATATTGAATTGAGCCAGTCAGTTCTGTGAACTAAACTTAATTTTGCTTCTTTTAGCTGAAGTAGAAATACGTTGTGAATTTTGGTGAAGAAAATGGATTTTACACTTTAGTTTTGCCATGGAATGTCTGTTTTGTATTTTATTTTATGGAAATTAAAATCTCTAATTTTCTTAGCTGCAAAACAATAGATGAAAAAACATTCTATATAAATATAAAAAAATAGTAGTCCCACATGTTCATAATAATAAGTAAATATAAGCCTGTAGGAAGCAAATCTTTTGCACAAACTTCCTTGAATATTCAGATAGACTGTGATCATATTATTCCAGGTATTCTAAGTTCCTTTGAAAAGCTTACTTCTCCTTCAAAGCATGTTTTATATGATTTCTAATATTTGCATTTTTAGCATGTATAATTAACACATAAATATTCTTGAGAAAACATAACTGAAGGAAGATGAATCAAATCATGGATAGTTCTGCACAATTTTATTTTTACACTCGTTATTATTTGTATTTTTTGAGTGCAAACATATTTTCTTTTCATATTTCAAAACTTTCAGCATTCAGGTATAAGGGCTAATAAAATCATAAGAATCAATCCCTCAGAATCTCAATCATTGATCACCGACTGGTTAATTGAGATTTAAATTTTTTTAAAGCATACTGGTTAAATGAGATTTAAAAAATTCCACAATTTACTAATAGTTAAAACAAAAGTAAAAAATTTAATAATTGTTCAGATAGCAATATTACTCTCATGTAAATAAAATCACAGTGTACTGCAAGGCACTAATGACAAGATGATAAAAACAACATTTAACTAAAAAAGATTACTTTTGAAAGACAAATTTGTATGTTGGCAAACTTATAATTACAAAAAAAATTTAGTCACCTTGCTCCATGCACATACTAGAAAAACCTTTTTTCAGCATGGAATGCATAAATTCAGCAATATAATAAAAAGATTGGTAAAACTGCATATTACGGGCCAGTTTGGCGCATTTTCGAAAAGTCGCCAAATCGGTTATTTTCGAAAGTTTCAGAAAATCACCAACTTGTAATATCGCCATATTAGATGGTTGCGAATTTGAATGAATCTTGTAAATATGCAAAAAATTGATCATGTAAACATGCAAAAATATCTAAAACGGAAGTTCAAGAAAAAAACGATATATTATTTGAAAGTTAATAACTATGTATTTTATGGCATCAACAATATTAAAACTTTTTATAATATATACCATTTTTAGGATAGTAGCAAAATGGAGTAAAACGTTTTAGCACAAAATTTAAGAAATGCTTAAATGCTATAAACTGTAACCTTAAATGCTAACGATTTTCATAAATGCCAAAAAGTTACCAGATTTAGCACGATTTCACTTCATTTGGCGACTGGCCCGTAATCTGTAGTCTAGCCAATAGATCTGCCATATACTTCTCCAGACAATCACAGAGGAAGAATTCTGTGTCTATCATCACATAGAATACTTTCTTTGTGAAGACAGATACAATAGCTTTAGTGGCCATAACTATATAAATCTCCCAGAAATTATATAATTACTAAAGAAAGAACTCGAGGTCCATTACTGAATTGGCTATTCTGTTGCTCCCCACCTGGCTCAAAAATTTAATTAAATAGATTTAGATAACATGAAATATTTTAAACTGTTGCCCAACCATGATTTCGGCTGAACTAACCTTTACAATCAAATTATGAGTTTCTATTTTTCATAGCTTTAGAAGTTATCCAGCATCATCCTAGTTTTGCAATATTCCACAGCTATCTCTGCCTTTCTTCCCTTACACCAGGCTTTTGAGAGGACATTCAGCTCAACAGTATTTTACATACTCCCATGCTGCAAAAACATTACACACTTACAAACATCCATACCCCTATAGTTGAAACCAAGTCCAAGGGCTATGACAGCTGGCTGTCATAACAACATGCCAAGAGGATAATTTATTGTATGTTTTCTTTGGCAAGGAGATACATGTTAAAAATATTTTTTGGCAAAATGGTAACGAATTACAAACAGAAGATAAACCAAGATTTGGTTGATATTTACCATACGGTTCCGCTTGGCTTCTGTCTAAAAAAATCACCAAGAGGTATTGGTTGTTCGTGAAATCTGGAAGCCCGCTGCGTGAAATATATTTTTTGGTAACTCTTAATGTTTATAATGTTGGCAAAACTGGCATTCAGGAAAACTGTGGGAATATGGCAATATTTGCACAGTTTTCAAATATGTTGAGATAAGTTGAGGTTTTGGCTATTTTTTGTAATAGTAACCCTTTCATATGGACTGGAGATTTTCAATTGCTGTGTTTGTTTGCACATGCGTAATGTTTCATGAAAGTTGTAAGGTTTTAGTTAAACTAACAAAGTTTTATTTTAATTTAAATCTTTCTATCTCTTCTCTGTTTCAACTTCCTGTCAGAAGAAGCACACGTTTTCAGCTTATACTAATTTGAAGTACAGCCAAGTACTATTTAAACCAGAGGTAGAAACCTCTCAGTGTGAGAGAGCTTTTAGTCTCAGATCACGGTCATTCTGTTTGACGTTCGCCTAACCAGCTAGCAGCTAAATTCTAAGCCATAGTGCTTACATAGAGGCCAACTCCGCGATTTGCTCTGTGAGCAAAGTTTAATTAAATTTCTATTTAGGGTTAGCATAAATTTATTTGATTTGTTAAGTTAGGCCCAAGTGTGGTCTTTTACTTTCTGTATCCCTCCCGAGTTGGGAAGTGTGTAAATAATAGTGATTTAATAAAAGAGGATTTTAAATCCCTTTCAAGTGCAGTTATTCTCCAGCACAGTATCTACACCAGAACAAAGCTCATTTTTTAGCTCCCTGTTCCAGAGCAGGACCTTAGTAAGTTACTTCACAATGTTTGCAAAACATATGCATAAAACACTCAGTCCTGACAAGAGTGGTGCCTGAAAAGTCGTCTGAAAGTTTGCTGAGTGTTATAAATGATTATATTATTCTCAATACAACTATAATTTCTGACTGCTGGAAGGAGTACATACAATAGAAGGAATGTTGAGTGCAATTAAATGCAGTTTAGCCAGGCGGAAAACGAACAATGGCTTGCACTATTATTGGCAGAATATGTGTGGTGCAAGAAGCAGCAAGGGGGTAAAAACATACTTATGGCTTTCTTAAATACTATTATACATATTTATCTGCCATTAACAGCGGATGAGCCAAAACGAAAAGATATTTAATTGGATTGCTTACATGGACGAGATGTTGGCGGGAGGCGTTAACGTATGCACGGGAAGAAAAGATATGTTAAAAAATTGATGTTTTATTTATTTATTGGTGCCTGTATGTTAATTTTTGTTAAAAAATTTGTTGTTTAATGTTTTTATATTAGGAAATATGTATTTTTGGTTATTTATTACTCTGTGTATTTTGGGTTATTAGTTTGGGTTTGCGTGCTAACACAGTGGTAAATGTTTTCTGGATATGTTTTAGCTTTCTGATTTTCTTTAAGTGAAAATAGATTGATGTGTACATGGAGAAAGTTAAATTAGTGTGCAATGCCTAGTTTGTGCAATTCTTTTATTTTTTAAGTTAAAATAGGTCGATGTGTACAAGGATAAAGTTAAATTAATGCGCAATGACAAATTTGTGCAATCCTCTGATTTTTTCAGTTAAAATAGGCCGATGTGTACATGGACAACGAGTTTATATAAGTGTTTGATTTTTCGTTTTGATTTTCTGTAGTGGGTGGACTAAAGAATTCATGAACACACACATACAGACAAAAAAAAAATGTATGAAAATGTATTTTGTATACATAAATGGAAATTCTGCACAAAAAGATAACAATTAACTGACATTTGAGTCCCATAGGTAAATATAAAATACTGAGTGCATACGAAATTCAAGGCAATGTATCAGCAAAAAAGTGACAAAAATTATGTTCACTGAATTTTAATAAAGCATTACAGCTAAGTCTACATACATACAATTTCACTTTAGAGTCATCACCACAATAAAATGTATTAATGTATTATTTTCCAACGTTCATGACAAATTTTTTACAAAAAAGACAAGAAAACTAAGTTGTCATATTTTTAAGTCATACGAAATATCCGAATAAATAACAACTGTTTAAATTTTCTGAAATTTTATTAGGTTTCAGTTAATCAGAGATTTCTTTGAAACGTTACATTTTCAGTTATATAGCAATATCGTTATAGCTTTAATTTTCGTTTTCATGAAATTATATGCCGGTACAAATAGCATTGATGCATTATATAATTATATAAATCCCCGATGAAAAATTATCAGCTAAGACTTCTGAAGTCATTTTTATTGGAAAAGAAGGAAAATTTTATACAAACAAAAAACCTGATGCACTACAACATACAATATAAGTTGAGAGATAATTAAGTTTTCGCTTGAGATTAGTTATAAAATAATTAACATCTATTATTTACAGAAGACAAAATATAAATTACGGTAAAATTAAAATTTTCAGAAGCTATGAAATTGTTTCGTAATGAAAATTAACAATTTGAATAAATATGACATATCGCAATGCTTAACAAAACAAACAGAAATACGAAGTTGAAATACTCTTTCTTACATTTCCCGTTCCATTTTCAACTTAGCTTCGAAAGCATCATTTCAAAATTTTCATCTCAATAAAGTTTTCTACAGCTGTAAGAGAATCATACAAGTTTTATATAAATCTGAGCAGTCACACTACCAACTTTTGCGTATTACAGACCAAATTGAGCTTTGCGCTATACAAGCCTCGCGTTATACACAGAGAATCTCTTTGGCTATTCCCACTCAAAACCTCTACTCATTGGTCTCAATGAATATCAATCACGAATGACGTTGGAAATGAAGGATTTTTACTTCGTGATAATTTTAATAATGAAAACCCATAGCCAATTTCTTGTTTAGTCTTCGCAGATGTCCTCCGTTCTTTTCATATTCTTTGTTCATCAGTTCTTTAGATAACACGAAATTTTCCTTACGCTACTGATTCTAGAGTATAATTGTGTGAGACATCAGGGTGTCTTAGATGACTATTTTACACAGCAAGTGGTTTGTGATGAAGTCAATAGTCAAGACTGAAACCACGTAGATAAGTCACACGAGCAGAAACATGAAAATAAATTGCACTATAAGTAAGTGCTAATCGGATAGTGGCACAATTTTGTGAATATCTAAAGTTTCTTTAAAAATCAGGAATTTATTTGCAAAACGACTAATATACACTTTAAAGGGGCATTTGGCAGGATTACTAATCTCCCCTTAGCCTTTACGAAAAGCTGGTAGTAATGAATAGAAATTTTAGCTCTGCATTCATTCTGTTGTTGCGACTATACTAGGGGGAGTCTGTAATTTGCCCCAAAACATACTGCTAGATAGTCTAAAGTTTCTTATGATTTGTTTTAAAAGAATAAACCAAAACTGGAAAGAGAAAGTGAAGAACGAGGAGCAGAATGAATCTATAGATGAAAAGATTATAGCCTAGAGATACAATGCTGTGTAAAATAGTCACAAATTTTAATGTTGTTTCACGTTGTTTTGCTGTGTAGTATAACGGAGCTTGCACGGTTTGCACGGAGTATAACTGTACTCCGTGGTTGTAAGCATTGGATATAACTGCACTGCATTGTAAGCATGTGTTTGTAAGCATTTGGCTTACAATATTTTATGCTATTTTTATGTTTATAATCACTTAATGCTACAGTGATAAATTATAATACTATGCATTGTCAATATTTGTCAATATTGTGCATTGTCAATATTTTCAGCAATTCGTAAATTAAATTTTAAAATCTTTCAGTAAAAATATTTTTAATACGTTTCTTGAATCCCTCAATTGATAAAATTTCAAAACATTAGTTTTAATCTTATTTTGAAACAGTATATAAATAGATTATTGTTCTGTAATTTTGAACTTAGCTGGTTTTGCCGCCCCTACGGGAAAGTGGTTAGTGACTCTGATTGCTGTACCCACGGAGTATAATGCATTATACTCCGTGGTCGGGTCCATGTAACTGCGGTGCCGAACACCAGGGTGCCTAGGTTCTAAGAACCATACCCCACATCGAACAGGTAAGTATAGTTACGAATATTGTGAATTGTAACAGAATGGATCTTAGAGATCATAAACTTATAAGGGAAATACATAATTATCATGAAATTGTACTTAATATTTTCTAAGTAGATGTAAATAAAAATTCATTCTTTGTAGTAGAAAGCAGATCAGGCACAGAAAACCTGTAAAAAGAACATGTGCATGGCAAGAAACAATAATAGGCAAGTGCGAGACTTTTGGTGCCACTAGGTGAAATAAGGGTACATAAACATACTGATTATGAGATACAAAGAACTAATATATACATGTTAAGTTATAATACATATATTACAAAATACATAATTATTAAACTAGATTTTTACACATGATGGCCCTAGGGCGCTTTATATACAATGGGTCGTTACAGTCCTAACTATAATTGGTAATCACAGGATTGTCAATTAACTCCTGCTGCTCAAAAAATTTCCGCGCAAGGCGGATGTAGAATATTTTAATTTCCTCAATGTTAAGCTCCTTGTGGAGCTGCTTGTTTCGAACATACCAAGGAGCATTACATATTTGTCAGAGTGCCCCATTTTGGGCTGCCTGTAAATTTTTTCTTAAAGACTTGCAGGAATACGCCCAAACTGGGCAGACGAAGCTAATGATGGGACGCAACACGGATTTGTAAATGAGCAACTTGTTGTCGATAGAAAGAACGCTGTTTCGAGCCATTAAGGGGAATAGTGACTCTTTACGCACTCAAAACTTACTAATAATATGTTTAATGTGTGGGTTTCATGTGAGAGATTTAGCGAGGATCACCCCAAGATAAGGGACCTGCTTGACCCAAGGGATACTTTCACCATACATTTGTAGACAATCCGGAGATTTCTTTTCTTAGTGAACAATATAGCATTGGTTTTGCCAACGTTGACTTTTATTTTCCATCGGGCTAGCCAAGCCTCTAGTGCTTGGATGTGTTCTTCTAGGTGTTGTAAAACTGGACCAACAAATGCATTTTGTGTAAGGATCGCAGAGTCATCAGCATACATTGCGAGGGTAGTGCTGAGTGTAGTGGGTATGTCGTTCACATAAATTTTGAATAGAGTGGGGCCCAAGAGGGACCCCTGTGGGACGCCAGCCTGGATAGGCCGGCTTATGGAAAGTCAACCTGAAACATGAACGACAAAGTGTCTACCTGTCAGGTAGGACTTAATTGTGTTTGTGATGTAGCCTGGTAATCCCAGGTTGTGTAATTTGTATATGAGGGCATCCAGCCATACTCGATCGAAGGCCTTAGCTATATCCAGGAACAAGCCACCAGTCACACTGCGCTTCTGCAATCCTTCGCTGATATGCTCCACCGCTCTATATAATTGGTGCGTAGTAGAATGTTTCTGAAGGAACCCAAACTGGTACGGTATGATGATCTTGTTGTCCAGAAGATAGGTGTTCAGTCTGTGTAATATCCCAGCTTCCATCAGTTTACTCATTGAACTTAGCAGGCTTATGGGTCTATATGATTCCGGTGCATTCGCAGGCTTTTGTGGCTTCAGTATAGGAACTATTTTTGCTGTCTTCCAGACGTCAGGATAATGTTGTAACTTCAAGATGTAATTAGCAATTCTGGTAAAGTAGAAGATGGTTTTAACTGGAAATTTTTTAATCATTTGATTTGTGATACCATCAATACCTGGACTTTTCTTGTTTGCTAACTTCCTGATGTATCCACAGACCTCCGATGGCATGACTGAGATAATGTTGTCTGTGTGGGGGCTTATTATGTATTTGTTGTGAAAGTCAGCAATAAGCTGTTCTGTGTTTGTATCTGAAATGTTGTTTATGCAGAACTGAGATTCCAGATGCTGTGCTAAGAGTTCTGCTTTCTCAGTTCCAGTGTAATGGATCTGTTGGGGCCCATTAAGGGGCGGAATGGAATTGCAGCATTTTTGTACCTCCTCACAGCTTTCCACAGGGAGTTATCCTCAGTGGAAAGTGATCTGAGGTAGCTGGTCCAGCTGTCTTGTGCAAGTTTGTTTGTAAGAGACTTGAATGCCTCATTCAGTTGGTTGAGGTGCCTTTTATCAGCCGGGTGCCATGTACGCTGGTATTGCCTCCTGGCAGCATTTTTTGGCGACGCAGCAGTCGAAGTTGCGGAGGTTGGAAGATTTTACCAGGTTTAACTTCAACCCTGGCCTTGTTGACTGCTGATTGAAGTTGGCGAGTAAAATCCTTGACCAAACTATCAATGTCACTCACCGAGTGTACCGTTGGAATAGAGTACTGGATGTTGTTTAGAGCTTTTGCATAAGTTTGCCAGTGAATACGAAAGGTTCTGTTGTCTGTCGTGGTAAAACTACTGACGTCCAGGATAATTCTGACCGGGTTATGGTCAGATGACAATTCATCCAGCAGAGAAATATCCAGCGGAGAGCTGACATTCCTGAGCAGGAAGAAGTCAATAATAGCCGTAGACCCAGCAGCATACCGTGTTGGGGTTTTTGAAACTACAATGTTAAATCGAGTCGAACCGGCTAACCTGTAGATTAATTTGCCTGTAGTATTACAATTGGAGCAGTTCCAAGCGCGGTATCGTGCGTCCAAGTCACCACCTATAATGACATGTGTACCAAGTGTAAGTAACGTTTCTAGGTCCGCCTGTACGGCAGCCACAGGTCGCATTGGTGGTATATAGGTGGAGATAAAAGTGTATGTTATATTGCTGTCTGTAGTGATGCAAATAGCAGTAGCTTCAACTACAAATAGCTGTGGTATTGTTTTGTGGTAATGGGGAATGCAGCGTTTGACAAGGAGTGCAGTTCCTCCTCCATTCGGTCGATTGGCATTGGCACTCCTGTCTGTGCGATAGGTACAATAGTTGGCAACAGATATTGGCCGAATTCGGACAAGCTTGTGTTCTTGTAGGAAAAGTAAATCGGGGCCGTGCTCATTTGCAAACTCCCGAAGGTCATTAAGTTTGTTATGTAATCCATTTGCGTTTAATGTAACAATTGACAAATATTTGTACACAATACTATTCATCATTAATCAATACTATGTGAACTAAAAACATCATCTAATACATTAAAAACAATAAAAAGCTTATCAATTGTATTTTCAGTGGCCCTTAATTCAGGCATTACTTGCAGATATCTTAGTTAAAATAGTAATAAATGAAGTATCTTTAAACATATCAACTATTTCTTTAAAGATTTTAAATATATCAGTTAAAGCACCTGTATTATTGCTACTATTAGCTATGACAGTCCTATTATTAGAAACATTCTTAACATTATTATTATTTACATTATTAACTACAGAACCCTGTGTAGCTACGGAAGCCGCAGCTGGGGCACTTTTACTACTATTAAAAACATTTGCATAGCTGCGCCCTGGGATGACAGCATTGACAGACGGCACACTAGATGCCTTCATAAAATTTTTATTTGCATTATTATTCTGTGACAATGGTTTTTTTATTAATATTGCGTCCAACAGGGAACTTCGGACAACAACGGTAGTTGGCCGTGTGTCCCGATTGGAGGCAATTACAACACACTGGAGTTTCCATTTTTTTTACATTACACATATCAGTTTTATGTGGACCCGCGCATTTTACGCAGCAGGCTGCAGTCTACAATTTTCACTAGAGTGGTAGGTAGAAGTGTTGGCAGTTATGACACTGCACAACACCCCCACGCACTCGGTATGATTGAACTTCAACATAAAAACAGAGAATTTTTTTGACATCATATATATTTTGTACCCCTGGTATGTTCTCAGGGTGACAATGAAACAAGGCCATAGGGGCACTGGGTCGCGTTTTTCTCATTTGTACAACCTTACGAGGTTTAAAGTTCATTTTTTCCAATTCATCATAGATGTCTTCAGTCGGACAGTCTATTGGTAGCCCTCTAATTACTACCTTAATTGGGCGTTCTGTTTTCCTGGTGATAATGTAATGGTCTATACCATTTTTCTCTAAATATTTAGTAATGGATCTATGATCCGTTTCTGTCTTAGGGAAAATTTTTAAAAATTCCCCGTTAATCTTGCCTGCAAAATCAAGCTTTGTGTCTTTGTGTTGTGTGTAAGTTTTTTAAGGAAATCAGAAAACTTAATGGCCGGCTTGACCACTACTGGTTTAATTTTAGGTTGTACTATTTCAACAATTTCCCCATCGTCACCTACTTCCATATTAACATTTGCATTAACAATATTATTATTGTTTTCATTTAATTTATCAAATTTATTTGATACTAGTACTTCAGAATTACACTTAACAATTTTAGATGGCCTGGCCGTGTTACGCGGCTGAGTAAAGCCATCATCTTGCAGCTCTTCAACGCTGCGTTTTGATTTTTTAGAGGAACGTCTGGGTTTAGATTGAATTTCTTTATATTTTTAAGAAGAATTTTTCACCTTGACAGATTTAACCACATTAAAATGATCAACATTTTTCACTGCATTGTCATTATTATCGTTAACATTATCAACAGATATAACCTGACAGTCAGAACCGTTATC
>KK112032.1:472294-490281 GCA_000611955.2 Stegodyphus mimosarum | reverse complement strand
TATGATTGGGTATTGAACTTAAAACCTATACACCAACTCTTAAAAAAATTAAGCTCCAACACTTATGACAGATCGTAAAAATACTAAAAATTGTTCTGGGGAAACTAATTCATGCTTATTCACTAAAAACTCACTATCGAATTTTTGTAGGTAAACATTGCCCCCTCATCTATGTATATAGGTTGAGAAGTAAAAATACTTATTCGAAAAGATTAATGATAACGTTGGATAACTTAGCAATACAAGGAAAATAACATGATCATTTGCATTGGCTACTAATTGTCATTGCAACTCTTCCAAGGTAAGAGTACAAAATTTGTATCATTATTGAATAAATTTAACATGCTTGAGGGGTCTTTCTAGATAACTAAATGTTTGTATAAACACTCATCCGTCAAGCATTACTGTAAAGCTGCGCTAGAAATTATCACTCAAAGCTTCAATTGACTGCGAAAAGGCGAAAAGCACAATCATAAAAGAAAGTAAAATCTTGACTTTATTTTATTTCAGTACTTATGTATTCTAATTAAAATAATACAAAACAAAAAACGTTTCTTTGTTTTGAGCAAACAGCCGAATGTAAAATTCAACCAGATACAGTACTAGTATTTTATGTAAATTTTGTACAGCGAGAATTTCATGCTATTTATGTTTACATTATGGCTCACTTTATTTACATTTTTACAGAATCCTCAGTAGATAATACAAGAAATAAAGCAATGAGAATTACATTCAATCGGGTCTTACATAAATTAGGATGTAATATTGTAGGATGAGGGAACTCAGTGAAATGATGCATTATCCTTCCGGATTAAAAATTTGAATGCACGAACTGTTGGTAATTGTGAATCTACTTTTTGAAGACTGAATAAGGAGCTACTTAACTGAGTATTGAGAATATCATTCCCCAATGTCGAATTTTTGAGAGAAGGCATAACATCTAATTGTAAGTTTACATCTATAGCTACAGTAAACCTTCTTATATCGGAGTCAAAAGATGGTTTGACATGTTTAGTCAAGAGGAGGTGGCATCGCTCGAAGACGATCTTAGACAAGGTTGCTGTGTAAATTTGAGCTTTGATGAAATGTGTGCATGAAGCAGAAAAATAAATATGTGACAGTTCTTGAGATTGCAATGGAAACGGGCATTATTGTTAGGTCAATAGGTGAAAGAACGTATACGTTCAAGAAACTCTCCAGATCTTTACCTCAAATGATAACACCAGAAATTATAAAAAAAAAGAAATTGCTGACTATTGTAAAAAATTGAGGGCTATGATAAACATAAGACAATATATTTTTTATTCACAATCCGTGACAGAATATGAGAAATGGATTCATCACTGTGACTTGCAAACAAAACGCAAGAGGACACAGATGATATAGAAGTAAAGTGGATCGATCCGACTTCCCAAATTCAATATGTAAAAGTCTGCTGAAAAGATTTCAAGAATTTCTTCTAATGAAGAAACGCCTTTCTTTCTGATTATTTGTCACATAACACAATGACAACTGGTACCACGCCATCTTGTTGATCCAACTCCAACAATTCATAAAGTTAAAAGCCCAGGAAAATTCAAAAGAAAAAGTGTTATTTTGCATGATAATGTAAATGCACGAAAAGCTTAAATTTCCGATTTGCTTTTCAGATATTCTGGTGTCAGCATTGGCTGTTTCAAAAGATCGAACAGACTCGACTCCAAGAGCTCTTTATCCATTTTCTTATTTATGGTTTAAAAAATTAAAGCAGCGCTAGCTTAGTTATGTTATTGTGACGGAAGGTGATGACACAAAAATTGCTATTCAGGAATTAAGGCATCTTTATGTTTTTTCGTTTACTGTTTTTTAGTTTTGAAAGAGAGGAAAGACAAAATGCGTTTCCTTTCTTCTAGAGGGCGAACTACGACTGATTGAAATGTTAAGTACATTGACAGTCAAAGAAGCTATAGAAAAGGAAAACAAAGTAAATTATTTTTGGCATTTTTTGTGTCTCTGTGTTGGATTTAAAACATTAACACTTCATGTAAAACTACTTGTTATTTCTATGAGGTATTCAGCATCTGAAGGAAAATTAAAGTCATTCATGGTTTCTCTTATAATCTGCCGCTGAAAAATTTTTTCTCTTTCGTTACGCTTAGGATACACTTTATTTGTTGTGGTTACTTTAGTAGTGATTACACAACCACCCACTACGGAGCAAGAATTTTGTATTTATAAGAGTAGAGAGAGTATATATAAGAGTATTTATAAGAGTAGCATTAGTCCCCATACTAAAATCACTTCCCTCTTGATGTTCATAATACTGGCAGCTGTTACTCAATAAATATTATTAAATGTTCATATTTGCTTTATTTAATTCAATTATTATACTGTTCATCGCTGTTACTATTACCACATATATCTGTTGGATTTCTTCTCAGTTCCATAAATCTGAGAATTAAATTCTTAGTTTCCACTGAGCTTTACTAAAAACTAAAGTTTAAACTGGAATCTTAATTTCTGAAAATTCTATTTCTCTGCCTTTTGCATTTCCAATAAGCTATCTGAAATATACACTTGACTTTTTAATTTAAACTCATAGTAATATTAAGAATTTCACGATATAAATCATACGAAAATGCATTATAATTTCATTAAATATATTCCAGTCACATAACGGCTCGCCACACGCTGATCGATAAACGCGATCCTCTCTAGCTCAAATGCAATAAAGTTGCAAGATCTTAATTATTTGGAAAGAGTTCAGTTTCAAGAGAAGACGTAAATAGTGACTAATCACGTTTCTCTTTTCGTAATCTTAGTCTCTCGTTTAATTACTGAAACGTTTTCTCCATTAACTTCTGAAGCGAAAGAAGTAGTCAAAGAAGTAGGTGTCATTAGCTTCATTAGTTGTTAGAATCAACCAGTGATTGATACTGTGTTTAGAAGCAATTTCATTTTATGGTATTAAATATGCAAATCACGTTACAACTTAGGTTTTTGAAATCTTCGCAGTCTGTGTCAGCATTTATCAGAACCGTAATATTTTTCGTTTAGGTCTTATAAAATGTTTTGAACTAAAGACACTATAACACCACCAGGAGTTGGCATCCGCCACTTGCTGCCTTTCATAGAACTAACTGCATATGAAGGAAAAGTAATAATATCGGATTAAAACAGAATGTATTTTACTTATTTTGCTCTAGTGAAGATACTACTTTGCACTTAAAGTACGAGGAGTCCCAGTATGTAACAGCTGAACCTCAGTTTGGGCATTCAAAAATTAATAATTTTCTCCATAAAATACTTTTTTATTACTTCCTGGTACGACGTAAAGGAAGCATTGTAATCATGAAAATTTTCGTTATCAGTTTCAACAGTAATATCCATTTTGACCATCCGTGAATTTGATTAATCATAGAATGTTGAAAATTTGTATATGAAACTGCTATAACATCTAGTTGATCACCACTCCTTTTTTATGAATCGGAAGTCCCAAGGGCCACTTTCTTCCAAAGCATTTTTCAGTTTTTCGCATAACTCAAAAATGATTAATCATAGAATGTTGAAATTTTATATACGGGACATCTAGGTATGTATCTCCATTTGTGGTCCCAGTCCGACATTTCAAAAGAGCACTTTTTCCTTGACATACTAAACATCATTTTGAGCATTTTTAAAGCTTTACACATCACCTATAACGAAATATTTATTGTTTCACTATTATTACTGTAAACGTTTTTCGTATTTTATACTTCATTAGTTTGATTTCGCCAGAGCAAAAATAACAGAATTTGTTCGCGGTAATGATTGGACGAGCCTTGATCTAACTTAGATATTCATCTGTGTCTAATAATAGCAATTTTATCTTTAGGTCGGCATTAAATTAATTCATTATCATTGTCATTATTTTGAATAACTAAAAGCAAAGTCCGCTAAACATGTAATTTCGAATGTTGGTGTTTTGTTGCCGTATTTTGTTAAGGCGGTATCCATGAATGTTTCAGCAGAATCAGAATTCAATTTTCGTAATTCAGCCGAGGAACTTTAACATTAAAATACGTTCATTTATTGGATTTGTGTTAATATGAACCTTTTGTCTTCTACCTTTTTGCAATAGCAACGATAAAACGTCATATATGCCGCTCCTTGTGCCGACGTTAAATTATCATTTCAAAAATGCGTCAGTATTTTTTCGAAATTTTTCTTTTACCCTAATATTACTACTATTAATATCAGATTCTGCATAGCATAAATTTTAGAGAGACCTGTACCAACGTTTCCTACGTAATTAATTACGTACGATGCTGTACCGTGTTCTTCCATAGCAAACCGTATGTCTATATTAGTCTCAAATAAATTAAATATTGTTTTATTATAAGAATTAATATTTACTTCTGAATTATTACTTTTTAAAAATAGTTTTGCTCTTTTTAATGAATTCCTTAAAGCTAAAATATTCTGTTTTTATGTTATTAATTTAATTAACATATCTTTAGAGGAAACACGTTTTGTTTTTGAGAAGTATAACATTAAATGGAGAATTTCAGACAATGTTTTTGCATTTTATTAGTCAATTTATCATTCTTTAATGACCCTAAAATCCTTATTCTATTCATAACAGGCTGTAGAAAATTAAATTGACATTTCCTTTTATTATTTGTGACTTTTTAACACGTATAAGAATGCCTATGATGTTCAGTTGCATTAAAAACATCATTTTCATCATATTTGCAAGTTTTAAATGTGCACCTATAAATTGAATGCATTCTTGTATACTATCGCTATTGAAAGGATTATAAGGCGCTTCCAAAATAATAATGCGATAATCCAAAGAAAAATGTGTTCATACGGAGATCTACGCTCTTGAAATTCTACCCTTTCATAACTCCTCAAATATTCATTCGAAACATTGCTTTCCAGCTTTAAGCTTATTTACTTTGAAATCGAAATAACGTGCACAGGTTACTGGATCTCACGTAACTAATTCTGATTTTTTGCGTCATCCTAATGTAACCCTGCTCAATGGAGAACTGTTTTGTTCAAATTTAATTTACTTAAACTGATATTTTAACGATAGATAATAGATAGTTAATAATAATATATTGTTAAACGGATAGTTTAACTATAGATAATAAATATGTAAGGTTTATCCTAATTATATTAATAGTTATTTTAAAATATGCTTCTATATTTTCAATTCTAGTTTCAGCTTACAATTTCCTGCCAGAATGTAATTTCAGAAACGCAGTGAATGCAAATGAGTAGAGAGAACTATTTAAGTCGATGTTTCACCGACTTCGAGAGAGAGAAACTGATTTCCTGACTAGCGCGCGTTTGCCTTTTGGCTACGTCTCTCTTAGATAATTACTACGCTCGGCCATACTTTAGGCCCTTGCTTGGCCTCGCATATTTAATTAAGATTTAGGGGCAACTAGTTAGAATCCTGGTAGCTTCGGCTATATCTTCAGTTAGTTTTAGTTAAGCTTAGTTAAATTTAATTTCCTTTTCATTTAAGTTCAAGCCCAAATGAAGGCTTTGCTGTATACTCCGAGTTAGGAGTTGATTGTATTTATTCTGAGAAATAAAGGGTACTTAACGCTTCTTAAGTCTTACGCATTTGTTCACATACTTAAGCGATTATTCGCTTGTTAGTGTTTGTGGAGTTCAAAGATTGAATATTGAATTAAGAAAGTCAAACCCCACAATTAAATAATTTACTTAAACGGATAGTTAAAATGTTATTTACTTAAACAATTAGTTTATTACAGCACAATAATTTCGGACAAATTGTTTATAAGAAATTTTATCCATAAATATAATTTAATCTCCAGTAGAGGGCGCAAATTTTTCTTGATGTATATTTCTTGTTCTTGGATATATCAGTTGAATACGTATTGCAATTGAATAAACTTGAACTTTTGAAACCTGTGTCGTATGGCTCTTTGCCGTTTTGATTGTGCTGTGATTTTAACTGAATAATGATTCTTGATACACGATGACATGAAACCTCGTGCGCATATTATTATATACCTTATCATGTGTTTGGCGCCCAACGTGGGGCGCACGAACAGCTCTTTGTGATTTTAGAATGACTTTAGAACCGGTTGCTAATCCTAAGTGACGCAGAATCCATGATGTGTTATTGAAAAATCATTCTTTTGCACTGAACGTGGCAGGATGAACGTTCATAATGTTTGTGCATGTTTTCTCTTGAAAAGGGAATTAATAAATTTGGATTAAAATATTGAAGACTGCACCAGGTAAGCGAATAAAATTAATTTTGTTGTTATTATGGCAGACGATATTATTAAATTGAAAGCTGCTGGAAAAACTATTAGACAAGCTATTTCTAAAATAATAAATGTTTTGGAACCTGAAATGAAAAATGACATTTGGGATAAGAATATGGTAGAAGAGAATTTGTTTTTACTTACTTCTAAACAATCTGCGTTGAAAGAAATTAATGATAAAATACTGGATTGTTTTAAAGGAGATGAGTCCGAAATTGAAAAAGAATGTAATACTGTGTTAGAGTATGATGAAAGAATGAATTTATGTATTTTTAGGGCTAAAACGAAACTTAATTCAAATTCTCAGATAGTGAACATTGAAAACGAATCTCCTGGTAACCATACTTCTGCCGTAAAAGTTGAAAACAAAACTAACATTCGTTTACCTAAAATTTCAATTCCTAAGTATTATGGTGATTCTAGTTTATTTTTGGAATTTTATAATTCTTTTGAAAATGCTATTGGTAATAATAAAGATTTAACAAAGGTAGAGAAGTTTACCTTTCTAAAATCCTTACTCGCAAGACCCTCTTTAAGTGCAGTATCTGGGTTCTCAATATCTGATAAGAATTATGATGCTTCTATAAATTTAATTACGAGTAAAAAGATTTGGGCGGCCAGATTTGGTTATATTTTTGCCCATGAATAAACTCTTGAATCTCGAACCTGTTAGAAGTTCGTCCAATGCCAAAGTACTAAGAACACTTTACGATGCCTGTGAAATCAATACAAGGAGTTTAAATTCCTTGGTTTTGTGTCGGAAGCATTTATGGGACCCTTTTAGGACCTGTTATTTTAAAGCTTTTACCAGATGATTTGAATCTGGAATTCAATAGAAAACGAAACTCTAAACAGCAGTATAGCCTAACAGAACTTCTCGGATTCATTAGATTAGAAGTTGAGAGTCGGGAAGCTTCTAATTTAATAACAAAGTCAAAGAAAATGGACACAAATTACGGTGTTAAGCAAAATAAAAATAATTACTTAAAAGTGGCAAGCGTTCCTACTGCTTCGGCGTTAGCCATAGTGACCAAGCCGTACTGTTTTTATTGTAATCAAAATACACATGATGTAGAAAAATGTGAGAAAACAAATGATTAAAAAAGAGAAATATTAAAAAACGAGGTACGTTGTTACAGATGTCTTAAGAGAGGACATGTATCGTCCATATGTAAAGTGAAACTTCAACCTTGTGATTTGTGTAATGGTTTAAATTATAATAAGTTATTCTGTAAAAATATTGTTCCTGAAGCGGAAACCCTTTCAGATGTTAAACAGAAAGTAGTTCCAGTATCGGATTCTAAGCAGAATGTAGTTGCATCCCTGTCATTTAACTCTAAGACTGTCTCTGAAACTGCTGATAAAAGTGTGTACTTGCAAACTTACACAGTATACGCTTCGGATACAGATAATACTGGAAGCATATGATAATACTAATACCGTCTGTCGATAGCGTACAGGCAACTGTAGATTTGCTGAATTGCCTGATCTTTGCCATTAGGTAATGCTTATTTAATTCTCAGCAAGAAAGCTAAGATGTAATTTGTTTTAAAATTTTATGACCCTGATCTAACTTAATAATACTATCTAAAAGCGCCATATCCAAAACATTTTAACTTATACATTTTCGGTTCGCTTTTTCCCTCCTCAAACAAATATTTAAGCTAGCTATGCATGATTTTCCTAATTTCTTTTCAGCCATAGAAAGGACAGTAACAGCTATTATGACCTCGATCCCAATGCCTAATCTTTGATTCTTCCCGATTACCATACGAATTAATAAAATTACGATCACTATACGAATTAGTACTTATATAACTATTTTATGCCAATAAAAACTAATATTTTAGCAATTGTGAAACTTCCCACTTTATTAAAAAATTAGAGAATAGTATCTGCTGTGCAATGAAGTAAGTTTAAATGAAGCGCAGCAACAAATGTGTATAATTTGATAGGCGTAGAAGGAAGGTGTGGTGTCCACATCAGACTTTTTTTAGTTTTCCCTGAAAAGACAAATTAAAATACTTCGATTTTAAAAATTAATTTTATCCCTATTTAACTAAATATATTATAAGGTATTTCTTCCGCCTTCTTGGCATGCCTTCGTGGTGTAGTGGTCAGCACGCTGGGCGCGTATTCGAGAGATTCGTGTTTCGAGTCCCGGCGAGGGCATTGCTCATTCTTCATCTCTCTTCCTTCTAAAATACTTAACATCTCTACAAGTGGCGCCCGAACAAAAAAGGTGGTGCATGATGATTCTTCATGTTTTTAGTTCGGGCGCCAATTGACGCGCGTTCGAGAGGTCGGTGGTTCGAGTCCCGAAGAGGGCGCTACTCATTTTCCATGTCTCCTGCAACGAAATGAATCCTAATGACTCTACAATATAAATTTACAAATTTGTTTCCCATTTTTGAATTTTTAAATGCTTTTTCCTGGAGATGCGTTATTTTAGAAATCATATGTAAACTATGTGTAAGCCCTGTGAGGTTTAACTGTATACCAGCGCGATGAGTTTCATCTACGATTCATAGAATGACATTCATAGAATTTTTACTACAATGACTAACGAAATTTTTTCTTCGGTAGAAAATGGAATAATTCATGTTTTGTAAAATTTCCAAAAGGTATTTCAGACTTGAATATTAAAAATAAAAAAGACATTAATATGTATTTATTTTCTGAATGATATTTTTGCGCAAAATAACAATTTAAAAATGCGTCATTATGCTTTTACATAACATGTATTCATTATTTAGTTACTTACTGAAAATGCTTATGTTTAGATTTCATTGCATACTGTTTGAATTCGTGTCTGTCTATTGCGAACTTTATTACCGGTCCCCAGCGATTTTTTAAACATGGTTTTTCTGTATTTTAAATTTCTTGTTTTATTTTCTATATTAATCTGTTCAGGATTGTTAACAATTCTAATTTCTTCGACGTGATGAACAATTATTTTTAGATAACATTGTAATCTTGACGCGTTCTTCATAACCGAATGCGCTAGAAGAATGACTAAATGATAAAGTTGCATGTGGAGAATGCAGCAGATGTAACGAAATGTTTTCCGTCATATTTTATTTAGATTTTATAATTTTCTCTACCCTACAGTTTTTGTTACACACTTTAAATTTCAGTAATTAAGTATAGACCATTTTACTACTTTTTATCTAAATGCGCAAATAAATCTTTTCACAATTGATTGTATTTAACCATGAAAATGCTTTTATGGTTCCTCATTTTTCAAATTTGAGAACATGATTCGCTTTTGAAATCTTCAGTTAAAATTTTAAAGAAAAATGTATTTATTTACTTGCCAAAAACTCACAAACAACACACACCATTTTTCCTTACTGGGAGAAGATAATCCAGTTTATTTTGTAAAACGAAGTAGACCCGAATATTTTTAAAAGTTCACGAATTCCACTGTCAAACACGACAAGTCTTTCAATCAGAAAAGGATTAACTTGATCTAAATGTCTTCAACACACTTTGTGTAATCTGCGACAAAATTTGGACTAACTTTAAATAGTATGCTTTGTTCAATTACTAAGTGTTATTGGACTATTTCTTTGAGTATTTAAACGCACTTCTAGGTTTCCTTCCGCTAATTTTACAACTTGGTAAGGAATCAAAACTACTGTGCAAAATTTAATATAACCAGGACATTAAATTTGGTGATTTGAAACGTAGAGAAATAATAATTAAAACAGCATTATTGTTTACTTAGTTAGAAAATGTGGTTGGAAATATTGCATACGTGAAGACTGAATGGATACATTCACTGATGGCACAAAATTCGACCTTGGTAGCGTTTTCATCATTGTTGATTTGAATTATGAATGAATAGTGTTATTTATAGTCAACTTTCCTGTAAAGCAGTGTGTCTTTTTTATAATAAATACTTATGAATATAAAATCAAATTACCATCTTTTGCTTCAATCTTGAAAGTGGAGATTTTGGTTAGCTAAGAACCAGTGCTCTGGATTAATAATAAAAGTCTCTAGAATGAGTTTAGAATTTATGTGGACAGGAGAGATGCATTAAATGAATTTAAATAGATATCACGTGAAATGTCCTTCATTAAACTCTGATCTTTAGGGAAAACTCGTAACTCATTTCTGAATTAAAAGTCATACGGGAATGAAAGAAAATGACAAAGTTGACTTTTATACCAAAGATATAGTCTCGATGCCATATTTTGATATCTAATAACACCAGAAGTCTTTTTAGAGAAAAACTGGTTTTACAATGCGGCAAGGTAAATGGATAATACAATAACGTTAGACGGATTTTTAAATTTTGTCAAGTGATTATTTCTTTTAATTAAATGGTTACGGTTAATGGAATATATTTTAGATATTTTAACTAGTTTAATATTAAGAGAATTGCATGTATTTGTGATCAGCAATCTGTTGATCCAATGCATGCTTTGTTCTTTTGAGATGTTTCAAAACATATTTAACGGATATATTTTCCTAGGAATTATTACTAAGAATCATGCACTAGGTATATTTTATCATTTATATAAACAGAAAGTTATGGACTTTATCAAATATTTAATTTCTAGTGAGGGCGCTATTTTCAAGCTAGTTTAAAATAAAGAGTTTTTTAACACTTGCTATATAGCATAGGTCTATGCGCAATTAGAACTCAGTGACTGGGAAATTCCCCTTTTTAAAATACCGGGAATACATTAATTCTTAAATAGAGAACAAGTTCTCTTTTATTTTCTGCATTCAAATTAAGATAATGCAATTATAATACCCATTTAAAAAGATATGAATAAGAACAAGATCATCGTTAACTTATAATTATTTATAAATATTTGTAAAGTGAACCTTTCATTAAAAACAGGAATAATTGATTACTTGTGGTTATGTATAATGCTAAAAATATTGTAAACTGGAATCAAATATTAATTTAATCTTCTCTTGACATTTAAAATAGAATGTAAATGGGAGAAATCTACGGTTAATAAAAAGATTATTTAGTACATTTAATGCAAATTCTAAAGGTTATCAAGTAATCTGATCGAAATGTATATTTAATTATAATGATTTTAAGAGAATTTCATGCTATATTATTAATATTAAAATGCTTGAATAATTTATTAATATTATTTTATTGAATACTTTATTACGTGATGTGTAAGAAACTTTTGACCTTTTGAAATAAACTTGAAGAATGAAGAATGAAATATAAGAAATGAAAAATAACTGAATTCTAAGAATGAAAAATAACATCTTATTATGAAAAGCAAGCACTGCCACGATTAAAATCCCTCTATAGAGAAAGAAATATAAATTATCCATTTATGTATCTTATCTTCAAGATGTATATACAAACTCCATTTCAATTTATTTCTGTTTTGGAGTAAGCAAGATATTTACTACTGATAAAAAACAAGATAAATCTAGTACCAAAGGAGACAAATATAGAAGACGAGATGAATTTCTAATTGAAAAATATTGTTTCTTTGTTTCTGTGGAGCATATGTATTATGAGATTTCATATTATTCTGAAAGGTATCATCTTCGTATTCTATGAATACGTAATTTCAATAAGTTCTCAACTAGAGATGAAAGCAAGTTGTTGACGATTCTATTTAGATTTCTATTATTTATATATAAAATTTCTATTAAAACTTACAGGATTCCATACATATAGCAAAGTTATTTACTTAGCAACCTTTCATATAATCATATGGTATTGGTATAAATATCTCACTCCTCAAGGCATGTAAATAAATGAAACAAAATAGCCTTCCATTCATATCCAGCTAAACACAAATTGAAAACATATCTAATTTTATTTCGGTTTTGAATTCATATATATAAATTAATTATACAGTTCATATAATTTTTTCAATTCATGCAAATGCAAAACATTTTAAAAACGTGCATAGAATTTAAAAGAATCTTCAGGTATTATTGCTATTGATTCGTATTCTGATACTGTTTCAGTACATACTCATGAATGATTGTTGGTTTGGTTCAGACAATTCACTGCATAGTAACTCATTTGTTGTAATCAGTTCAAACTAAATGGTCCATCTCTTGACTCATGTACTTCTTTATATGCTTCGGATGGTTTTTGCTTGTGCGATATTGGAAAGAAATTTATATTCATTACAAATTACATTATTCACCTTTAACTTGAGGACTTAATCTTTATAAACAGTTTTACATAAGCCGGTGAAACGTTAACGCCTTTTCATACATCAGTCAGTTACTGATAAACTGCATTGTGAATCTGCCTTGAGTACATTGTATATCAGTAAACTTGTAAGGTATTTTATGGCAGTTAATTAACTAATTAGTATTATTTAAATCTTTACTGCAACTTCTTTTTGCAGTTTTCACCAAAATGCAAATTAGTTGTCTGTAAATTTAAATTGAAGGTTTGTAAGTTTAAATGAGAGCTCCTGGCAGTCTCATGTTGCTGCTATTTAGTATCGCTATCTCTTAAGTTTTATTCCTGCTTTGCTAACCGACGTTTATATACAACTGTCAAATATTTTAGGTCTCCTTAAGAAGTCTGTTTTGTGTTGAAGTGTTAGACTACGTTATCTACATTAGAATTTATCTTATCTTAAATTAAATATCTGCAAGTAGTGGAAGTTCCAGTTTTTTTTACCAACTATAAAAATAAATAAGTAGTACGGTGGAACAGCTTTTGAGTTAGCGGTGAACTTTGAATTGGTGTTAGTCAGTAAATACGCATAGGCAGGATTGCGAGAAAAACGTCAGAGAAAATTTTCGGAAGTTTTTTACTGCCCTAGAAAAACTTTTTTTTATTGAAAAAAGGTCGAAAGAATTTAAGTTGGCAGACATTCAGAAGTTAATGGATGATGTAATGAGTAATTCAGATATGAATAAAAATTTTGATACCAATGAAAAGAAATATGGGGACTATTCTAAGGTGGGAGATACAATTTTGAAGAAACAAATCTCTCCCACCTTAAAAAATCTTATAAACATATTTAACACGAGAGAGGATAAAGAAATGATACGGTTATGGCAATGATTTGCACTTGAAAAGAAATGACAAGATTATTTGTAAAAAAAAAAACCTTATCATTCTATTTCGTGTGCACCAGAAGGCAAAGCTGGGACATTTTGTAATAAATTTGCAGGCGTCTTTTTAATCGAAAGAATCGTGGAAACAGTTGTGTATTAAAAACGAAGTGATGGTAGATCCGTAAAAACGGATGTGGATCAGGTAAGGCATTTGAGCCGCCTGCTGTGATGCCTATAAGAACGGTATTACAGGAATCGCCTGGCATGAACAGGGAAAGACTATTGGAAAGATCAACATCAGCATTCACCGCACGAGGCCAGCAGAAAAAAAGAAGGACTTCGGGAAGGAAAAAGAAGAGAAAAGGCACAAATTGGGGGATTCATCAGAAAGAAAAGCTGCAGGGAATGTCCAAGAGGAAAGAAAAGAACAATGAATATGTTAAGTATTCGAGGAAACGTTGAAGAATTTCTGAGATGTCCCGGAGTAAGAAAGTAAGAAAGAAAGGCATAGTGAAAGATGGAAAGGATGAATAAAAGAAAAAAGTGCCGGTTAACACGACAAAAAAAGAACCCTCACTCACGGGGAAATGATTGGTCAATCAAGGCGAAATGCGAAATCTTCTCTACAAACCGTCATCAGACAGAAGCAATACAACAATATGACAGCCACCACCAATATGACGGAAAGACGAAAGAACCAAAGAGCAAACATGAATGGGAGAAGAGGGTGCAGACCACGTACCAGAATGAAATAGTCCAGAAAGCGACCGGAAGAGTTACCAGCCGCAGAAATAGATAAAAATACATAGGACCCTGGCCTACCCTACTTGGAGTCAATTCCTGTAGAAGCCCATTTCACAACAATGATAAAAGATCTGAAAATTCACCTTATTTCTTCAAATATCAGTTTATTTTATGCATATACGAAGTTGTTCCTGTACTTTTGGTTTTACTTCAAGCGAGAATATGTTAAATTCAGCGAAGAAGCTCTTTCATTAATGTATTCATCTACGTTTTATAATTTTATGTTTTGCGTGTTAAATAAGATTAAGTTATGTTAGTACAAAAGACTGTAATGAGTAGAAAAGTTTGACGCTAATGCAAATCAAGATATTATTAACTATTGTACATTACTATGAAAAGTTAAAATTAAGTAATCTTTCGAACTGTAATGTGTTGAATGAAGTTTAATATCTTAAATGCATGAATAAATATGTTAAAAACAAATGTATTGTAAGCGAAACGTATTTTTAATAGTGTGTGTTGTATATGAAAATTTAAAGCCAGCGTATTGGTAATAAATAAGTTTAAAGTTAGGCTCTCTATGCAACGCTAATAAACTTAAATCTAATAAACTTAAATGAAATTTAAGTGCAGAACATTAAGTTTAGCTTTTGAAATAAAATCTCGTTAAGGTCTAGTGCGTCTAATACTTATGACCATGTAGGAATTGGATTGGAAGTTAGTTGTAGAAATACGGGACTTTTGTAATCTCTTTCCGCCCGCACAAACCTGGATAGCAGAGGTGAAAAAAAAGATTTTAGAGAAAAAACATGAATTGTAAAAGGTTATGGTTTTACCTTGGTTATACTGTGTAGCTAATTAGTTTTCTACTTAACATCTTTTCCTTCCAGATTCCTGGAAGAAGATATGAGGTATGAGACGGTGATGGAATCTGAAATAATTGTTAAATGAGATTTTGTAGAACTTTAATTTAAATTTAAGAATTTCAATAAGTTTCGTAAAAGTTGCCACATGCTTTTAAATTTTAGAATTTTAAAATCTTATCCAAGGTCATTAAGAGCTTAGTCTTCGAACTGTTTAAATTCTGGTGGGAAACACTATAAAGTATTTGAAGTTAATTAACCAATTATTATGATTTAAACCGCTACTATAACTTCTATTTTCAGTAGTCTTCAGCAGAGTACAAATTATCTGTCTGTGTATTTAAGCTGAAGATTTTGAATGTATAAATTATAGCTTCTCACGTTTACTGCTTAACAACGATGCCAAGTTTTTTGACACGTTGTTAACTATCTTGGGCTAGCTCTTTTAATTAATTTATTTTGTATTGTAGTCTCAGACTACGTTACCTGCGTTTGAATTTAATTTTATTTGATGTTAGTTTAAATACCCGCAATTAGGGGAGGTTCGTCTACTTTTATATTCATTCAAGAGTTAAATAAAAAGCTTAATTTAACCTTCATACGTTTTGGAGATTTGGTTTAGGCTAAAGGATAACTCACTTTCAGTCTAGCAGGGTCTGAAAGACATTAACACAAGCTTTTAGATACAGCTAATCACTACAAACTATGTACAAAATTTTAGTCAAAACACATTTACAGATGAAGCCAGTTATCCACAAAGTACATAAAATTATGTTCAGATTAGTAAGATGATTTATGAAAGCCCAGTACTCGAATTTCAATGCCTTAAGGTAGGTACTTTTGCACAGACATTGTTTATATAAGATTTATATGTCTTGGGTTAGATACTTATAGAACATAATTAGAAAATATGAACAGAACTTGCACATAACATGCTTAGAGATCGTATATAACATGCTTAGGGTAACTAGTTGACTTGGATGTATGCATTCTAGTCAGTCACCGATAGCTGGGCAAATAGGAAAATAAAACTTCAGAGTTCAAGGGCGTTATTCACTAAACCACTGCTGGGCCAAATTTATGTTAAATAAACGATATAAAATGTCAGCAAATAAACAAAACAAATCGTGCTGTTATTCTTAGCAAAAGATAATGTCAGGCATATTTTATTTCTCTAATTATGAATTAAAATTTCAGACACTGAGGGTAAAAGGTTTTCTAAAACGAATTATCTTAGATGCTGAGTAAAGTTAATATTAAAAAAAGGACTAAAAATAAAGGCTGATCTGGTAATTATGCGTTAGACATTAAGAAAGAAATAGATATTCGGTTTTCGAATAATGTAATGTTTTTGTAACGTCTTGTAAAACCTTTGTAATAAATTAAGAAGTATATTTCAGAGAAACACATAAAAATGTGTACTGTTTATTTCTTAATCCTAAAAACCCTAAAATGTTCGGTCATTATTTATAAATCCATTTGTTAAGTTAGTGATAACATTCTGTGCAATGAGGATGACGGAGAATATTATTGTTATAGAATCAGATAATCACTATTTTCCTTAGAATTTGTATATGTCTTAGACTAAATCTATAAAAATGATTTATGAGAAATTTTGTAAATTGTTGTCAACGATCCTATATGTTTCTCATTGGTTTAAAAACACGCTGAAATACGTAAATGTATGGAGCACATCGAAATTCCGTTTGTGTCAATAGAATTTGCTTGTCGATTTAAATAACTCAACAACTAAAAATCTTTAGATTGGTCATTTGTTTATACTGCAAAACATTTCTGAAAAACTGTTTTCTTAATAGTTCCTAATAATTCGAATATAAATGAAAATAAGATTCTGTCAGAAGTTGTTAATATTCTTTATAATTAAAATTATGTTTTTTTATTCAGAAGTTTTAAATTAAATTCATCACTCCATTCATAGAGAAAACTGATGGCTTATTACTATTTTACACTCCATTCCTAATCGAAATTATACGATTAACTCCTATTCCTGAATCAGAATCTATTCTGTAATACATTTGGTGAAAGCAATCGGAAATGTCTATTATATTAACAGATTAATGCTCAGAGGCATGGCATCAATGATGGAGATCACGAAATTATATTGTTGTAATGCATGGCTACACAAATATAGTTTTGACAACTAGATATCATACGATAATGAGAATCTCTGCACCGATTTTAATCATGCCCCTGTTGGTTAAATGTTGCTTCTAGGATTTTGCCTTCAACGTTTTGGCGAATTTAAAAGCAAATACATAACAGAAGTTAACACTATGGATGTGAATGACATTAAGTGATTCGTTTCTTCTGTTTTAGTATTTTTTAATGCTTGAAACCTATAAGATGATTTTAAATCATTTTAATTAGATATGCACAATTCATATGAAGCGTCTATCAATGAATACACAACATTAAAGATGAAATTTCACAATTTTAAAATATCATCAAATATTAACAACTTCTTTCAGCAAGTTTTTCTGTTGCATTAAACTAATTGCAATAGATCTGAGAACACAGCTTTTTTGCTAATATCCTGAATCACAGGATCTGACATCATAGGAATTTTCTTTTAAGAGTAAATTTAAGAATTTGTGTTGTCTTTTGCTGACACTACCCACCAATTAAAATTATCTCAAAAATCCCGCTGGTGTTGTTGTAGAGATTATAGCAAATTATGCACTAGAATACATACGCTGGGAATATAATTATTGTTTTTTTGACGTTTGTTTGACTGAAAAGAGTCACAGCTCTTCTAGTTAACACTTAGGCGATTTTTCTCTCATTTCATGTATTACTCGATTTAAGAATTTCAGATTTCATATCAGTTTCAGAAATAAAGTCACATAAAATCGGATAAACCAATTATAAATCACCATTCTCACCTCTACTGCAGTTACTCCCTTGTTGATTTCTTCAAGTGTAGTGTAAAAACAATAAATCTCTGATAGAAATCGCTTCATGAATGTCATTCATTCTGAGTCGAGAGTTTCATGGGCCTTGACTTAGTTTGATAATCTCGCCAACCACAAATATAATAATAGGGCTCGATCGCTATAACGGAGAG
>KK112032.1:458545-472269 GCA_000611955.2 Stegodyphus mimosarum | reverse complement strand
ACAAGCTTTCCTACCCTAATTTCCTCATCATATCTAACTTTCATGAAAGTCGCGTTCTGCTTGCCGAGACAGAAATGTTCATTAATTGAACTAGCAACAATATGCAGTATTTGTAATGAGTAATGCATTCCTTTAATCAGTGCAAAGATATATTTTTTCTTACCTGGAAAACATCGTATTTCTGGATAAAGAGGAAAGGGATGGAAACCGCCATTGAAACTAACCAGATGACGCTGATAACCACGCTCGTTCTCTGCTTGGTGATGCGCACGTGCAGTGGGAAAATGATGGCAATGAATCGGTCGCACGAAATGGCTGATAAAGTCAACACACTCGAAGTTAAGCAAGTCACTGCAAATAAAAGAAAATGATTTCCATTAGCAATGAGCAGTTTTGCGGATTAAGATCATACTTTCAGATCAGATTAATAAAACTAAAGCATATCGAAACATGGATAAAAATCTAAATCAAATATATTCTCGAGATATCAAATATAATTTCAAGCATCGCGTATTTCATTTAATTAGATGCTTCAGTAGTTTACTTTCTAATATAATGTTTTAACGAACTAATCAAAAGTTAAAGAATCTTTAATTAAACTAAGTAGCTGTCTCCATACAAATTGCAACCAATTAGCAAGTCACGAAACTCAATTCATTCAAGCACTTGCAATCATATAGTAAAAAAAGGAAAATCCGGAAAAAAATGTAAAAATATCACGTACGTTTGTATGACTTATCTCACTTGTCTGACAGCAGCATCAGGACAAGCCCATGAAATTCACCATGGCAAGAAGTTCATGACTGCGCCTGTCGTTGGCAAGTGACAGTACAGGTGACAGTACGACTTCGCTCAGTTCCGTCCCTAATTTTGAAGGAGAGCACCCGGGGACAAGTTTTTCTCCCCCCCCTCCTTCCCTACCCCCAAACTCTCGACAGGTCTTGTGGCTCGCCACATATTTCGAGTGCCTCCGTGCAGCAGAGACACTATACATTTAAAATATTTATGCATTCTCCGGGATTTGAACCTGGGCCTTCGGTATCGCAGTAGCTCTCATAACCGCTATACAGCTTGGGCGGCTCATCAAATGACGTACGTGATATTTGTTATTGCATAACACAACTCAATTTGACACTTCGGATAAATAATTTTTATTAACTGTATTTAAGGCAAATGCTAATTATACAAAATTTAAAATTCAGAAATGCTTTTTATCCCATTTCTGAATTTAATTTTCGTTTAATAATTTGATTTATAATCATTTGTTTCTCAACCTGAAAATTAACTATTTCGTGTAGATTTAGCAAGAGCTCTCAAACACTTTATTATCAAATTCCATTTATTTTTATTTCACCAGCCTATAATCTCAAATATAATGAAATAGAATTACTAATTGTTTTGGATTATTATTATTATTACACTGCTGGCCACCCAAATTGCAACACCAAGAAAGACAACAGATATCACAACAAAATTTATTTAGTAAATAACATGTTGACCAAGTATCAAATAATTAAATTTATAGACTTCTGTGAAGTGTGCTTCCTTCCAGAATCAGTAGCCAGAATAGCCGCTTTTGTTGGAGATCACCGCTGCCACACGCCTAGGAATTGATTCAAAGAGAATTTGGATGTGTTCTTGGGGTACAGCAGACCAAGCAGCTTCCACAGGACAGGACAGGAACAAGTACAGGGGGCACCATATCATCGCTATGAGCAAAAATGGTATTGCCCCGGTGTGCCCTGGTGTGGCAGCTTGGTATGTAATCAGGGTCAATCGTTCAGCAACCATGGACCATATGTTTTCTATCGGCCAAAGATCCGGAGAGCGAGCCGGCCAGGGAAGTAACTCAATCTGGCGACTGACGAAGAACCCTTGGACAATGCGTGCCACGTGTGGTCGCGCATTATTCTGTTGAAATATGGGTGTGGGCAAGCCCTGAAGGTAAGGAAGGACAACTGGCTCCAACACCTCGGAGATGTAGCGCTGGCTGTTTAAAGTACCGGCAATGCTAGGGAGGTCTAGAGAAGTGCGAGAGGGATATCCAATACCGCCTCATACCATAATACCCGGTGCAGGATCAGCGTGGCGGTGCATAACGAAACTGTTCAGAATCCTCTCTCCACGGTGTCTTCAGACTCGAATCCGACCATCCTGGTGTTCCAGATAGAAGCGTGACTCGTCAGTAAAGATAATTTCATTCCATTCTGCCCTCCACATCCTTCTCTCATCACACCATTGGCGACGAAGACGTCTATGGTTCTACGTCAAGGGTAGACGAAGCAATGGACGTCTTGCGGACAGACCGCTCTGCTGTGAACGGCGTCGAATGGTACGCGCAGACACTGGATAATGCGTTACAGACTGAATGTGCTGTGCTATGATTCGTGACTTGACTGAGCGATCCGTCACTGCCATGCGCACAATGTTCCTGTCATCACGTGAAGTGGTGCAGTCAGGTGAATGCGATCGAACACGTCGGTCCTTCGTACCCTCCTGCATCCAGCGGTCACATATCCGCATTACAGTTGTTTGGTTTGTCCAACATGACCACCGATTTCCTTCAAAGATAATCCGCACTTTCGGTAGGCCACTATCTTTCCTCTGTCGAGCTCGAATACTTGATCAAACGATAATCGCTGTTTACTACAAGGCATAACTGATCGTTTTTTTAAAAAACCACAAGAAAAACACAAGCCTTAAATAGCGCTTTGAAGTGGCGCCACAGGCGTGCGTGATGTGCATCTGCGCAGAAATTCTTATCATTTGCATATCTCACCTCGGCTAATGCATGTTGTAAATTTCATGTTATTTGCATACTTTCTTCAGGGTGTTGCATTTACGGTGGCCAGCAGTGTATTACATTTTCAGATTTAGTTATGGTACTAGAATTATGAAATTTAATGTCCCATGAGAGGTTTGTCATTATAAGGTAAAGGATACTTTTCCTACTTTGTTTATTTGAATATGACGAGACAAAGGAGTTATTTTACATAGACAAGGGATGATCTTCCTGAAGAAAATTCGTTCATATTTACTTTCCGTGTTTAAATACGCATACAAATTGCCAAAACATGGATGCAGAAGCAATTTATTACGGCCATTAAGGGCGATTGATGTTCAAAGATAATTCAAAGATAATTTTATTTGTCAAACAGCCTTCTTTTTAAAGCAATGAAATTAATATATTAGCTCAGATGAAATTTTAGACATTTCTAAAGTACACATGAAACACTTTGCAAATACCATTAGATATTTTGAGGTTTTATAATTTATTATAATTTTGTTATTATATTTGCATAAAGCAGTAACGTAACAACCGTATCTCCAATTCCATTTATCAAATTGAATTTCCTATTATTTGTTTGAATAATTTAATAAATTTCACTTCTCTGAAATATGATTAAGGGCATACTACTGCACTTTGTTTTAAATTTGTAATAGGGACACATCAGGGCATATCCTTTAATTATAGGTATAACAGTACATTATAAAGTACATTAATGCTAATGTAAGCATTACACAAAAAACAGTAAATACTTACATAGACATTTTAATAAAAAAAATCTTCCTTTATTTAAGAAATATATATTTTGATTTAAATGTTCCAATGTAAATTATATTAATCATAAGAATAAATAGAATCTCTATTTATGTTTTGACATACTAAAATATACATGAAATTCAGCTTAACGTCTTGCTGAATTCAGCTTTTAGTCCTTCTTATACCATTAGTTTTATATGCTATGATCATTTCGTTTTGAAATAAGTATACACGATGTGAGCTTGAAAGACAGCTTCATTTTTTCATTAGAATGCAAATTACAGCACAGTCTGTAAAAATCTAAACACTTATCTCCTAAATTAGTATTTTTAATTTAGCCTGTATCAAACGGCCAGTATAGAAGAAAGCTAAATTTATCAACGCCAGATTGAACTTTGTTCAATTAAGCTTTTATCGAACAAAGAACATTATATATGTTTCAAACACAATTTCTCGGAAAGTAATTTTATTGAAATTAGCTCTTTATTTTCAAAGTTATATGCGATGCCTGAGAAGCTGATCATCAATCATTAGGACTGTAGCCGTCTACTTGAGTTGAAAGCTTAATTTAGGTTGCGCATCGTTTTGAAATTTTCTGCTTTCCTCGCGAACATTTTGAATATCTTTTGCGCAATATATTACGTTTAAGCTTTAAACATGTAGCACAAGAAAAGTGTTCAATTGCATCCTGAAGACAGATTAAATTATTACATTATACAATATGAGGATTTGGAAACATCAAGTAATATAGCCTATAGCAGAATGAATTTTAAAGTGTTTGCAGGAAAGAATAATTATTATTAATGTGCAATTTGCTGTAGTTAAAGACAGAAGGAAGAAATTATGTGTTTGCAACTTAAATGATTTCGTAGATGATTCAGAGCTAGCAGACAAATATTTTTAATATAAGAACAAAAAATTGAACATAACTAGTAAACATTTCAAGACTGGTGATTATATTTTACGATTTAGCATCAATCTAATTATGTTTAATTAACTTCATATCCTTCTCCTTAAACTGACGTATGATTAATTGCAGATGAAACGATCAATTTTTCAATGTCCAAGCTGTTTCACATGAAGAAGTTTTAGGAAATTTATGTTCAGATTTTATAATTTGGACAATGAATTTATCATATATTTAACAGATAACGAACTGTTCATTTGAAAGGAAACTGAAATGCTTTAAATAAATTTGAATGGCTAGAATGTGTTTGAAATTGAGGAAAATAAATATTACAATAATGAAAACATAGATGAAAGGTCAGAATTTAATTCTGTGCTATTTAAATACAACGAAGATAAGATACATGACGATTTTCAATGCAGATACCATGATGAATCACCCCAAATAAACTTAGAATATCGTATTTTATATGCTTTTAGATAATGCATACATGTCATTATTTGGATGCTTTGAATAACTAAAGCAAATGGTGATAATGTTTTTCTTCTATAATCTGTTAGAAACAAGTAATAAAGATTTAAAAACAAACATTGTGCTATTAAACAAAGGTAATAGACAACACCTACATATATTCATAATCTCTGACAAAATATACGGTGAATAAACTAGCTACAACATCAACAAATTAACAGCTAAGTGATAAAACTGAAAAACTTTCTCCCAGTTGATATTGTAGACGTAAAACTTATGACATTATCCAAGTAACGGTAGAGAAGCTAGTGGTTTGTTTCAAGAAAAGGCAATAGTAACACGCGCGTTACCCAGAAGATTTGAAAAAAATTTTATCAAAATTTTCACTAAATATAATTTTTATGACGGACCCTATCACAAAAGCACAGTCAACGCGCCAGTGAAGAGAGTGGTCAGGAGTTGCGCGTGTGTGTTCTGATTTAGCTATTTAATAGGAAAAATATTTCGTAAATTTTGATTTAAAGTAAGTTACCTGATCATTTTTATTTTGTTTATGTATTAAGTCTTAAAATGCTGTTTTCAGTTTTCGACTTATCCCGATATTTTTTTCTATAAATCAGCAAAAATGTCCGAAACCATGCGATGGGACAAGTTTTAACAAAATTTCGGTGCAAGTTGTAACGTTAAAACTTGCGCCAAGAAATCGATTCATATAGTTAGACTTAAATATTTAAAAGTTAAATGCAAATTATTTTTCTCTATTCAGTTTTATTTCCCAAAATATAAAAGTCGATATTTGAAGCAGAAAGACGAGACTTCTTCCTAGTGTTTCACTTCGGAAGGAGTCTAACAAAAGCCGTCACAAAAGAAAATCTGCCGTCCTAACTGACACATCCGAAAGAAAAGCACTGGGAAAAGAATATGAAGATATACGTAACAAGAAAATGATAAAGGAAAGTGAAAATAAAACGTTAAAAAGAATCCAATAAGGAAATGAAGATTGATGAAGAAAAGGAATTTGAACTCAAACACAGATTCTAAAACAGGAAAGTGGCTTTTTTTAAACTTGCGAATGTACTTACAACTCTCATGAAGTAGAACGTATGAAATGCTTCATTTGCAAAATATAGGCAACACGTCAAATGTGTGATAGGAAACAATCTGTCATTTATTTGCGTTAAATCAAATTCTGATAAAGACTGGCTTTTATGCTGATAGGTAGTTAATGGGTAGATTTGTTTTACTATAAATTTCTTCATATCATTCAGTGTTACTATACCAAGTAATAATAATCATCAAATGCTTTTTAGATAATGTCATTTGTATTGTCACTAATTGCTCCCTCTATCTGCATATCAACAAAATGCTGAATGTTTGTTTTGTCAATGTTAGCGCCTGTTAGAGAAGTACTGCCGCGCCATCTACTTAACTGTAACCAAGAGATGAGCGGATGAATATTAACTGGCAGTGTGCCTACTTGTGCGTGTATTGTAAACCGTGTCGGCAGTGAGAGTGTGTGGGAGGCGATGAAAGTCGCTCTCCAATTATTCGCAATAAAGCATTTTTTCTACAGTCCACTTTCTTCTATGTGTTTAGCTGGCCGATACATTTTTCTGGTCTCAGTGAGCCGGAGAAAGGCTCAGCTGTGAGTGAAGCCACGTCACCAGTCGAAACTGAAACTTCAAGTATTTGCTGGCCAAAGAAGATTTTATGTGTGAAAAGCAGTTGTTAATGCGGCTAGTCGTTCCAGCTTCATACCTGGACAGGTAAGCGCAGTTTATTGTTCATTTCAAGTTGTAAATGTGTATTATTTGCAAAGTTTACTAATTTGGTGATGGATGAGATATTGGTTCAGAAACGAGTTCTGAAAGCGAGTATCACTAAAGCTTCTGGTGAACTAGAAAAGGGTTCATTAAGTAAAATACAATTGGAACTGTATGAAAAAAATGGTCAAAATTCGAAAATGATTGTTCTGATATTTTTGACAAAATATTTAGTATCTGTGATGAAAAGGATATTGATAAATTTATTGAAGAACAGCAAGCTGTTCAAGAGAAGATTGACTCCTGGCCACTTTTTAATTGGAAGATCAATCAATTATATTGTTGAACCTGATGTAACAAATATTCACGAGACTAAATTAAAATCTTGGCAAAGACACACCAAGTTAATCCAGTTAATTTGGAAGAAATGGTCCAATGATTATTTAAGTTGTTTACAACAGAGATCAAAATGGGTATTTGAAAAGAACAATGTAAAACTAAATGATTTAGTTATTGTAAAAGAAGATAACACTGCAGTTTGTAATTGGCCTGTGGGGAGAATTGTGAAATTGTTCCCAGGTAAAGATGGGAAAATAAGACTCAATGTCAAGACTCAAAGAGGAATATTTAAAAGATCTATAACTAAAATTTGTGTGTTGCCTATTGAAAATTAATCATTGTGTAATTATATATATATATTTGTGTGTGTCTTAAAGATGTAATATCAATTTATTTCTGCTTTAGTATTTGTTAATATATTAAATTTTCTTATTGTGATTAATTATACATTTATTGTGATTGAATGTTTTCAACATGTCAATGGGGGCCGGTATGTTAGCGCCTGTTAGAGAACTACTGCCGCGCCATCTACTTAACTGTAACCAAGAGATGAGCGGATGAATATTAACTGGCAGTGTGCCTACTTGTGCGTGTATTGTAAACCGTGTCGGCAGTGAGAGTGTGTAGGAGGCGATGAAAGTCGCTCTCCAATTATTCGCAATAAAGCATTTTTTCTACAGTCCACTTTCTTCAATGTGTTTAGCTGGCCGATACAGTCAATGTAATGAAGGGATGGTTATTCTATAAAAACAGCAAATATAATCAAGGAATCCCAAATACATTTAAAATACAAATATTTTTCCAAAAAATTTACAACTAGCACCTAGCTCTCATGTTTAATATTTTATAACTTATTGATTCTGTTTGGGATATTTTTAAAATTTCTACGTACTGATGTTCAATCAATGAATAAATATTCTGTAGTTTACCATCCGTAATTTATTTATTTAAAATTTGTTTTAAAATTCATGATAGTAAGTCAACTTACAGTTATAATCATTAACAAATTAGCTTGTAAATCTAGAATGGGTAGCAAATAAAATTTATATATGTGATTTTTATATACGTAAAGAATTAATAAAAGAATCTGCAAAATTTTAAACAATATACTTGTTTAAGATGTAATTGTATTGTTTGAATATTCCTAAGAAATTTCGTGTATCATGGAAAGAAAATACAAGTAATAAATTATTGGAAGGTTCCTTTTTTTTATCTAAGTCGAATCTAAAAGTAACTGTAAAGTTTTATGGCTACAGCATACAGCGGCTCACCTTTGTTTTTTGAAGCGTTTTTGGTTTAAAAAAGTAATTTATCCAAAACTTTCTGAAAACGGGCTCACGTCAATATACGGACACTTTGAAAACACAGTTTATATTTAATAAAAGCAAAAATATTGAATATTTGGTTGGCTATCATTTAGAAAAATTTATATTTTGGAGCAAAATCAACTTTTTTGTGTGTATGTGTGTAAGAATGTTTTATTTTGTACTTATTTATCCGCAAGAATTGCTTTTAGTAAAGCTTTCGAAGAAACGTTTCTTTAGTATTTCAGCAACTTACTCTATACATGTTCGATCGGATTAAAGGAGGGAGAATATAAAGAATTTTGATAAATTTAGAATAGTTATGGAATAAGCACACGCCAACATTTAGTGATGTATATTTAGAATCGCTATCCTGAAAGAATTCGAATGTATTTTGTATTTCAAGTTTAACTGCAGATGCTTTTTCATGTTTCTTAAGAATATTTACATATTTATTTTCACCCATATTGTTTTCCGTAAAAAATATTTTCCATCCAGAGGCAGCGAAACATTCCCAAGCCTACCGAACCTCCACCATCATTCTTAAGAATATACAATTTTTTCGGATTTATTTTTTAATCCGTTTCTTTTTCATATATCAATTCATCTCTGGAAATTAAATGTATTAAACTTTGACTCGTGTACAAACATAACATTGTTTTAATATGATAAATCTTTGTTTACTATAGATTTTACACCAGTAATGTCCTTCTTTTCTTATTGACGAAGATTTTCCTTTTTCCTGATCGCTTATTGTGTCCATGGGCTTTAATGAGTCTTCCAACAATAATCAAGTTCAATAAGTTCAATGTTAGCTTTTATTGCAAACTATTCTTCTAAATCCTCTGTAAATTTCCAACACTCAATATTTGGGTTTTGTTTCATTTTTCGTAGAATAAATCCCCGAATCGCTCGCATTAGTTTGGAATGTGGTGCTGACTTCAGTGTATTTTCAGCAGATCTATCCAATTTCCATGGTTTTATAACACCAACGATAGCTAAATGATTTACATAAAAGAGTTTTTGAATATTTCGAATGCTTTTGACATCTTTTTGTGATAAATAATTAAATTTCTAACAGATCTTGTGGTTACCTTTTAGCATCATGCCATGTTCACTTCAGAAATGGAACTGTAATATATTTATACACGACCATACATATCCTAAGTAGGGCTATCTAGATATAGAAAGTGCAATTTAAAATTTGCCAACTAGTCAACTGGATCGGGAGATATAGAGCTGCCTTTTTTCTTTACTTACTGTACATCTACAAAAATTTTAAATATGCAATAACTTTTTGCCCTTCTTCCTATCTATTATATAGCTACATATATTTTTTACAGAACACTTGTGTTTTAGAATTTTATTTTAAAATATCAGTTATTAAAATACACGTGAAATAACTTTAATATTTTCACTTATATTACTGAATATTTTTTAAACCTGCAGAAAAATTCATTTTATTTACATATAATAACTACATTTTAGTAGAGCTTTCGAAGGAATGTCATGTTTCATTAGTGCTTTTTCCAACTCACTGTTTATATGTTGGAAGGATTTAAGTTAAAAGAACACTAAAGAATTTGGGTAACTTCCGATGAGTTGTTTAATAACCCTAAGGAATTTTTAGTACTGTATGCTTAGGATCGTTATCCTGAAAGAACCTGAATATCTTTTTCGTTGGAAGCTTTATTGCACATGATCTTTCAGGTTTTCATTAAGTTTAATGTATTTATATCTTTTGTATTATTTTCTATAAAAACTAAATTTCTAGTCCCAGAATCAACATAGTATCCCCAAACAATTAGTTTCCAACCTCGAGTTTATAACGAAGTCGAAAATAAATTTTTCGGATTCAATTCTCTTCGTCTTTCGTCAAGTCCAGAGGACCCAAGTATATTAAATTTTGACTCGTCTGCAAATAAATATTTTTCTATACGATAAATCGTTACTTAGCATGAATTTTTCTGAACATCACGAATATTTTCTTTGTTTTCTTGTATACTGGCAAAGAATTTCCTTCTTACTGATTTCGCAGTGTAGCCTTGAGCTTTAATAGCTCTTGTGATAGTTCCGCGATCAAATTTCACACATTATTCTTCTGAATTCACTGAAAGTTTTACAGTACTAATTTACGTTTTGTTGGTTTCCGTAGGATAAATCTCCGATTCTTTCCCCTTAGCTTGGTCCGGACATTGCATTTTTGAGCGATTCAAAGCAGTTTCCACCATTTTAATACATAAAAAATAATCAACCGTTTTACATAAAGGGTTTTTGGGATTTTTTAATACTTTCATAATTTAAAAAATTCTGATGTGGCCACCACATGGCTTCTATGTGCGGTCTACTAAATTACACACATTATTTTGCTGCATTTCAATTAAATTTATTTCCTCAAATTTCGATAGAGATATATTTTTCACTCAATTAATTCAGTTCTCCCTTCTCGACAAAGCAAACATGCATAAAAATCTCAAAATATTTTCATTAAAAATTGCAAAATACAGAAAATTATAAAAGACCAAATGCAGTTTAAACAGTTAAGAAAAACAGTTTTTACAATTAAAATAAGAGTTTCTACGCAAAAACAAGCAATTCGGCCAGCGGTCAAGACGGCAGATTTTTCGGTGTACAGAGCTGAAAGTTTACTTTTGGTCCCACTCGGCAAAAAGACACTGAAATTGCAGAAACAGACTTAATTCACTATTCTAATGAATATCAAATGTAAACAAATGGCGGTTCGTCATGCTTAACTCGCCACTTAAACTTTTAAGCTGTTGGTAATTCTACAACTGCTGGATGCAGATTAAATACACTGGTGTACAAAACTTAAGCAACAGCAGGGTTTTTTTGCCATAACTCCACGACAAATCAACTCAGAGACATGAAATGCAGAAATGAAGGAGAGTATTATGTACGTAAAGGATGACGAAAGCATCGGAGCTAAAAAAGGAATACAGTGCATACGGTATGGAATCAAACAAAAACAAGCTTTATTGAACGCATAGTATCGTGACTCATGATTGTCTATCCAAGAGGAAGAACAACAACCAGATATTCCTTAATATGGGCTATGTCCTCCCCTCACTGCAATGGTTGCTTCGCACCGTCTCCGCATACTCAGAACCAGTTGGTGCAACCTTTCTTGCGGTAGGAGTGCCCATTCCTCAATCAGCATCTGTTTGAGTTGTTGAGTGTTCTCCGGAGGATGTAAGCGTGCTGCAATGCGTCTCCCCAAAGCATCCCATACATGTTCGATGGGATTTAAATCTGCGGAGTACGCTGGCCAATCCATTCGAGTGATATCTTCACTTTCCAGTAGATACTCAACAGCAAGAGTCCGATATGGCCGTGCATTGTCATCCATAAAAATTAAGTCTGGGCCAATGGCACCTCGGAACAGACGCACGTGGGGAAGGAGTATCTCCTCACAATAGCGATCCCCCGTTACAGACCCTCTGTCGGAAACGTGGAGCTCAGTTCGCCCGTTCAGCATAATGCCTCCCCAGACAAGAACTCCAGTACCACCGTTACGGTGTCTTTCCTTGATGTTTATTGGGACAAAACCGGATCCCGACCTCTCTCCAAATCAAAACGCGTTGAAAATCGCTTCTGGTACTGAACCGACTCTCATCCGTAAAGAAGACACGACTCCATTGATCAGTTATCCAGGTTTTGTGCTCTCTCCACCACTGTAAACGGTGGCGTCGGTGATCAACTTTCAACGGGAGGCAGCGTTCAGGACGGCGGGCGAATAGGCCCCCTTTTTGAAGGCGTCTGGCCACAGTAAACCGCGACACTTGTCGCCCCGTTGCTGTACAGAGTTGCTGAGCAATGGCGCTTTCTGACTGCTGTCGGCCTCTTTTCGCCTGCAAGAAGATATTATCGGTCACCCCCTGCAGATGTCGTCCTCGGGCGGCCACGACCAACCTTTCTAACAGCTGTACCTGTGGTTTGGAACGCTTTCGAAGCGCGCGAAACGACACTTTTGTTGATTCCGAAATCTGCAGCTACACTGATGATAGTACGCCCCTCCTCCAGCTTTCCGATCATTCTTTCACGTGTGAAGTCGTTCAGGTGATTTCTCCCAGCCATATTTCACGAACTGACTCACTGGCACTTCCAGCGAATATGTTGAATTGCGTCTCCGTCCTTTCTTTTATTGTACTGTTGAGCAGCGCGCGCCGACATCACGCGTATTGTGTACGTTCACGTCGCCTCTGACGTTTTGTTCCTGATATTTGCATACGCATGACATTTCTACTGACTTTCGTGTTCATTGTACTGATCACCAGACCCCCTTTTCTACAATTTTATGGCTATCTGCTAAATTTTTACATTGTTGCTCAAGTTTTGCACACCAGTGTAAAAGCATTAAAACCTTAAACGGAACATAAAAATCATATACCGTATTTTTCGCCGTATAAGGCGCACTGTTTCTCCCCAAAATCGGGGGGAAAAAGTGCCTGCGTCTTATACGGCAAATACAAAAGCCCACCATGGCGCCGCTCTGCCTTGGCGCCGTCTGAGACTAGGAAGCCCCGCTCTGCCTCGCACTGTATTTGGACGGTCTCTGCCTCGCGCTGCGATTGGCTGAGCGAAGAGGCGCGTGCCTTCGCTCGCTCCCGCGCTGGCTTTGTGCACTTTTTAGAGTCTCGTAAGCCAGCGCGGGAGCGGGTGAAATATGGGAGCGGGAAATGAAATATATCATATTTCATACCACCCCATCAAGATGTCGAAGCAGAAGAGACTGGCATATAAAGTTGCTTTCAAGCTGGAATTAATAAAATTTGCTAAGGAGCATGGAAACAGAGCAGCGGAGAGACACTTTGGGCCACCTCCAACTGAGAAAATGATAAGAGAGTGGAGGAAACAGGAGGATCAGCTCCAAAAGTTGGATAAAAGCAAGCACACCTTGCGTGGACCAACTGCAAGGTGGCCAGAGTTAGAGGTAGAAGTAAAGGAGTGGATCACACGTCACCGGCAAAATGGACTTTCTGTCTCAACAAAAATGATAATCTATGAGGCCAAACGCATTGCTGTGGAGAAAGGCATTCAGGATTTCACCGGATCACCATCGTGGTGCTATAGATTTATGAAGAGATAAAATATTTTACTACAGAATTTGGTTAATAATCTTTTTTTCTAGATTTGCCTCCTTTAAAATTGGGTGCGTCTTATATGCCGGTGCGTCTTATACGGCGAAAAATACGGTAATTCAATTACATTTGAAGCAAAGAATGCACAATTTACCAATATATAAAAATAAAAATACTAAGCTCGCTGAGCCAGGTAACAGAGTGGGAATATACATGAATAGATATGCAATACATATAATTACAAAACATTTTTTTTAAAAACAAAATATAAATATGCCTAGTATTTTCGCGCATTGA